>JABASD010005613.1:0-12029 GCA_019776165.1 Pogonognathellus flavescens
TAATTACTTTGTACAACTAATTACTATGTACATCAAGATAAAGTGTAAAAGAGTAAGAACATTAAAGTTCATGTTTTGGAGTCAACACGTTAAAACTAAATAATTGTAAGCATAAAATATTCTGACATTCTGAGCCATTTTGGGATCCATATTCATATCTGTTAATGCAGGCGCGTACCCATGAGCGGTGCTTTGGGTAGCACAACATATCAATATAAAGTTATACTAGGTTAACCGTGCATTTTGCAGCCTTACAGTGGACCAATCAGCTTGCAACCCTCCGCCAACTCACTCTAACCTCTCAGATTTTTCCAGGGGGGGAAATGTACCTCCCACAATGGGTATTTAACTGAGGAGTTAGCTGAAAGGTGTACAATACCGCTTTATCGCTTACTACTCGTATGGTTTTGTTCTTATTATTTGTAATATAATATTAATTGGTTTTTTTTTGTTTCGTTGGGACAGATGGGATTCCTTTCCACTTGTGAACACAGCTATTGCCGTGACTGCTTACTAAGGACGGAGGACTGCGCCCTGTTCAGTCACCCAATTGAGGCTGTTTTCCGCATTTTTCTACAAGTCAGTGTAAGTTCAAAGCGGGTGGATTTTCTATTTTTAGTAGTTATGTTGCAGTATAAGTGGGTGTAAGTGTGGGCTTTGCACACGCTTAGCATAAAACTGGCGACACGCCCAGTTTATAATCAAATCGCGGAACACAGTTTATCGGTTTAGAAAAGCCGAATACTTTTATTTAAACTTTATAACTTTTTTCATTGTAAAGAGTGAGTATACTTCAAAAAGCGAGAAATAGGTGATTTGGCTAGTGTTTAAAGTGAAATATTAGACAAGTTAACAAATACACTAACAAGTTGACAAGGCATATTAATTCGGAATATTTAGATACAGTTGTAGGCGATGTATTAACATGTGCCGTTAAAAAATCCGACGACGATTCCGATTTTGAAAACACTACCAAACGCGGCCTATTATAGGACCAACTGTTCGTGAAGCTGAAAACTTTAATCAAATTATTAGTGAAATTAATACGGATTATAACAACCGCCCCAAAGGTGTCTACCAAAATTGAGTTTCTTTGTGGACCGCTTAAGGGATATGCCCATGGATCCCATTACGGTAACTAAATAAATTTTCTATTAAAACCTTTATCTTTTACTTAAATAATATATTTGCAGAAATTACACATGATTTTTAAAATTATTATTCATCCTCCATAATAAAGATATTACTTAATAATCGACAAGCTCGACGTCAGAGATTTAATGCAACCATACATGCAGGAACTACACAATCAAGTTGATGTTGAGGAGATTTGATTCGTTATACTTAATACTCATAAAAATACTTCAAGAAGATATGTACAGTATAGTATATACTACAGTATACTGTATTATTTACTAACCTTATATTAATTGTATAATATTTTTTCAAACAACATTAGTGCTCTTACTATATTTTTCTTCTCCGCGTAACTCCGAACATTATGAAAATGTTTATGTTGGCATAGATCCTTATTAGAAGTAATTCGCCGAGACAAGGTTTTCAAATCCATGACACGTGAAAATATTTTAGCAAGGTATAATATAATATGTGAAAACCAGAAAACGAAACCCACATTCCTATCGCAGGCCATCGTGAAGATTCCCTGTAATATTTGTTGTACAATTGTATTACCTCTTTTTGATATAATGCCATTCACAACCATAAGTGTAATAATTCGCGTACATTGTAGTTTCGTATGAGACAATTGTTAATAAGACTACGTAGGAGATCAATGATGTTCTTAGTTAACCGTTTGTAATTGCAATTACCATTCCTGTGTGGTATTTTAGTTCTGTGTATTAGTATAGTGTATAGAATATTATATTATATTTGTTCCTTGATGTTTTTACTAGCCAAGTAATATAAGTATAATTACAATTTATGTACATACTCTAGCAGGTAGATCCTAGTAATGTTTGAGATCATAGTAATAATTTTAAAATATCTAATTGTCAGTAAAATTATTGAAGGTATGTAATTTGATAGGGTAATCTAGTCAACTTCTAGTATTAATTATCAAGGTTCTCACAAGTGATTCTTGTATATAATAATTGTCATGCAAGGTATAAATTAAGATTGGCTTTGTAATGTATAACTTGAATTAATCAAGTATGATCTACTACCATGGGAAGAATCGATTTATTTTTAAGCGTTCTGCCTGTAATGGGGTCTAACTGACTTTTCTTATGCATCAATTGTATGTAGTGTTGTATAGACAATAATTGTGTATAATTATAAGGATTGTATCTTTGAGATAAGGTATGTAGTTTTACTATTTATTTAATAAATGTAGTAAAGCTAGTGTAATTTTTCAGTTTTATGTAAATATGAACCTTACTCTTCTTTTAAAATTAATTAGTGTACAATTACAGAATATATTTCAATCCAATTTCGTGAATGTAATGTTATTTGTTTATGGATCGTAATAAAAGACAAAACGGTATAAAACCACATTTCATACCGCATAGGTTATAATTTTCTTTAATCTGGGATATTATGCAAGAATTGCTGTGACCGTAAATAATATGATTCAATAATATCTTTCTCGCCACTTCGTACATTTTCCAAGTTGAATTGAGTGTAGTCCGCTATTTATATTTACTCAACCAAGAAGGACACAAACGTTTGATTACAGGCTATCTAACTCAAATATCGTTAGATCTTAATTGATAATATGGACCGTTAGTTTACAATAGCACAGGAAAATTCATATGAGCACACACAACAACAACAACGTGAGTGATTTCATTTAATCTATTTTTTAGTAGTACTCACGGGAAGTGTAGGTACTTCTATACAAGAGATGGTATAAGATTTACATACTGACATACATACATACAGACATATACTCATGACAGAACTATTGTGTAAACCTGAGATCATTTCTCGCCCTTGTTTTTCGGGATTATACCTTGTTTTCTTCTGGTTCCATATTATGTAATCTTGTATAAGTAAGTTTTCAGAATACCACACATCTCACACGTACAAATACAGTGCATCTCATATTCGCAAACTGATTGCAATAAGTAAAAGTAATTTAATACGAACAGTACACCTTCAGAAGGTAATTATAGAGATATAACCAAACACCACTATTTAATCTCTCCGATAATTTTTTGTTAAAGTTGAGAGATATATAGTAGTATGATGTGGTATATATTTATTTTGCAAGTGTGTACAATGCAGAGCCATACAGGGACAATACAATAGTACTCTGCAAAATGATTTTATTTTCATTTTCTTCTTTACTCTGCACTTACTTTTCTGTTGGTTACAATTTTTCTGTTTAAAAGGAATAAGTAAACTTGATTTTTTGCATGATGAAAATGCACTCAATTGTATTCTTTGCTACATTACAATAACACTCAGTTTAGATTCTAACGTGAATACGAGTTGACTTGAGTGAAGACTCAAGTAAGGCTCTTCAGTTAAAACTTACATACGTTTTGCATACATTGCCTAAAGGATTCTAAGGCTATCCCGTTAGTTAGCCGGTTGAGTTACTTTCGGTATACTGTATGTAACCTACGTCCATTACTTCAGATTTACAAGGTGTGAGTACCTAAGTTAGGACTGAAATACCAGGCACTAATGCCATATGAATTTTCCGTAGATTTTCTCGGTTTCAAATAGGATGGATTCATGTATCATTCATCTGAAATTCGTAGTACACAATTGACAAGAGTTGGTCTCTCCAGCCGTATCACCTATTTACTATTGTGAATGAGTAGATATATATTATAAGTGTGTGACTGGTTTCACTACAGTGTATGTAGTGACTAGGCTTCTGCAGTTGCGAGATACACAATAAATATCTTTGTTAGTATGACGTTTGTGTGGAACTACCTACATACCTAAAAGGAAAAGCGCAGGAAGCTCTGTAGTATTCTGTACTTGAAATAGTATTTGAAGTATATATATTTTCCTGCCTTGCATTGTCCGTATGTAACACAATTGATTCCTACTGTAGAGAAGATCTGTGTTAAGTAGTAAGCACAATGAACAATATTATGACACATTATTTTCTCATTCAAGCCAGAAACTGATGGTTCAACTGCATTCTATGTGAACATAGTACGTTTAGATCAAGTAAATCAAATCAAATCAAATCATGCCTTTATTGTCAAACACTCTTCAATTCTTATGAGCTGATTTCCAAGAGAGGACAGAGTATATAACTTGGTTATGTTTTATTGACGTAGGAACTTATTTAGAAAACTTTTTTTTGACTATATATTCAGGAAGGATGGGTGCAACAAATATTTTCATGTTTATTATGACTTTACTCAGACACCTACAATTGTTATTAAATTTTATACACTTTATTCCTACATCTTGTAACTTGTTATCTGGTATAGTGTGGTGAAATATATAGTTTGTCTCAAACTTGTAGAGCAATAAAACTCACTTACTTGTTTACAGTATCGTGCATGAAGTAAGAAGTGACGTATTATTGCAGAGCGGATAGTAATAGAAAAGGTCAATGTTAGTGTAATGTTTGTGTGTGAGTATCCATAAACCTAAGAAGGAACTAAGTAGGGAACTCGGTAGAGTCCTATACTAAAAATATTCTGCGTATTATGTTCCTTCTCCTTCCCTGCATTATCCGTATGCAGGGAAGGAGAAGCAGTATCTGTCGTATTTATGCACAGCTAGCCTGCGTATATAGTTATGCAATGGTCCATCGTCTCTTCTGACCTTTATGTTCTATGTCTTTACTTAAATCTACGCTTTACCGAATATGGGGTGATGTAACCAATTCTGGTACTCGCTTCGCTGGTGTACTATGAAATCTATCTGGGGCGTAGTGATATGCGAATAAGAATAAGAGATCGATTTCTACATAAGACTTTATTATAACTATACTTCAAGTACAAATTCTTAATGACAAGAAGGGATTCTATGTCCGTGAATGGTCAATCGAGCAGAGTTCTATTGTTGGTAAGGGAGCTCACGTCTCTCCGAGTTTCTGTTCCAGGGAGTCCTTTTATATTCCAATTAAGTCCTTTCCGTTGTTTCTTTTGAAGGCGGAGCTATTTTTCCATGGCATTTCTCCCTTTACACTTCTTCTCGGGTATTTTAATACTAGTTGTAAGTCTGGATTCCTTAGCCATTTCATTTCATACTTCCTACTTCTGTCGTTGTTTATTCTATCTTTTCTTTCCTACTTACCCAGTACTAGCTAGGATTGTGTACTGTATATTTTGTCTTATTCTTCGTATGGTTCCACTCTATTCCTTATTCATTGGCTGATCAATTTACCAATCATCTATCCTTTCGTTGATCCTTACTAAAAACATTAAAACAATTTACCAATCGTCTAAATCTTAGTCTAAAGTCTAAACCTAACCTAAACATTTTCTGCCTGACCTATTTTCTACACTATGCGGCATTTTTCATGTATTCTACATGAACACTGCAGTATTCTGCTTTAATATTATCCGTTACAGATATTACACTGTAACATTAGTGTCGTTTTAGTTTAACTATTTACGTTTACATCATAGTAATAAGCTGATAGTTGCGAATGCTGTTTTTTGATTTACATATAATTAACTATAAATGAAACTAATATTGCTTGCAGTCATGTTAGAGTTCCTTTTCCTGTAGTATACCTGATTTTCTGAGATGAACTACTTGTCAGAATCATTGGACCTTAAGAATGATACTTGCACTATTTAATGCACATCATTTATTAACCTTAAATAACGAATCGTAGTTTAAATATTTAGGTTTGCACTATAGTTCTAGGCTGATACTGATCAGAGTGATACTGTATCACTCTGATGATTATTCCCTAAAAGTAAAATGATTTGGACTACAGCAAAATATAAGTGTTTTACATGTTAAAAGCAGTTAGTGGTATGTTTATTAGAAAAATGACAAAAAATAACATGACACAAAATTACTGTTTGCAGATTTTACAAACATCTTAGCGTGAATTAGGCTTGTCACATTATAAGCATTTGCACTCGCTCCTGAACATACCGACGAGTTTGGGCTGATTGTCCTGGATAAAAACAAACATTCCTTTTCTTTTTATAAACCCTTTTCCTGTAACATAAAACAGACAATACAATTATTATGTTAAAGTACAAGTCAAAAACAATTAGGATGAAGACGAATATATCTTATATTATTTGTTACATACCTGGAGGTAGGCTCACATTTGAACTGAATATATCTTCTTTGTTTCCGATTAGGGCTTTTTGGGGGTACCGGAATGTATGTATATTTTGTTGGTTTCCTACAAGGAAATTAAAAAGTAACATCATTTGGAAAATGCGTATTCTGAACTCATCTTTCCATATGTATGAACTTTTAGAAACGGTTGGTATGTATGCAGATTTAGCTGGCTTCCTACAAAATGACGGTGAAGTTAGAAAAATGTATGTATAGTGAAAATAAATATCATTGTGTAAAATATATTACCTTTTGCGGTCAGACTCATACAATATTGAGCCCTTTCCATTTTTTTCAATTATTTGATCTCTTCTCTTTATAGCTCGTTGAGATTTGCTTGGATTGTCCCGGGTCTCCCGCCCGCGTCTTGCGGCTGCATCTCGACTGGCTCGATTTGCGGGATATTTCTGTTTCTTAATGAATCTCATTCCTTTCAAGATTTCATTGCTTTCATGTAACAAACAATATAATACCACTCATTAATTTACATTTTGCATTCTACTTTTTACTTGGTAGACTTACCCTATGATTCCTAACATCATTATTCCACTCTGAGAAGAACCTACTTGTTCCTAACTGATTGTCCACCAAGCTTTTATTTTTTAAAGCGTAGTTTGGTTGAGGTGGAGATCTTCTTAACCAAAGTCGATCGTCCACCAAGATTTTTGCTTTCCCTGCGTCCTTGTTCCTCGTACACAATGCTCTCCGTCCTTCTGGTTCAATCTCTGACTAAAGGAATTATATATCAATTTTGATATATAATTCATTTTTCGCGCCGCTTTGCTTCTTGGATGAAAATTATAAAAGCATGAACGATTGAACTTAAAATTAAAGAATATAAATGTTTAAATTTTGTCTAAACACGAAATCAAAATAATCTTCGTCAGAGAACCATGAATAGTCATCCCCCAAAAAACAATTCATTTCGGCAAGGATTTCTTTATCGCGGGCTTGTTCCTCGCTGCAATTGAACACAATTATACATTATTTTTTCATTTTACGCATATAAATGTTTTGCTTAGTAATAACTTAACACAACTAGCTCGAGGCTAATTATTAATAACTAAGCATTATATTAATAATGCTACGAAACGTAATCTTGACGACAACGAATCCTAACTGCATTCCAAGTACAAGATGGCAAGCAGCTATACATTTCGCCACTGCCAGTGAACACAGCTCGAAGTAGTACTTATTATTTTCCCACTGCGAATTTCTAGCGTCGTAATAATATTACGTGTGAGTACTGTCAGGTGAGAGTCAAGATTATTCAAAATAGTGGCGTTTGGCCACCATTTTGAATAAATTAGTTATAGTCTCGTAACAGGGAACTACTATTGTCATTCCTCCAATAACATGAACATAATTTCCAGCGAAGACGTACAACGAAATAATGCATTGGAAAGCCATTTCATCGATTTTTCCGCGGTGAGAAGTTTGCTATTTTAGTTGTTCGTTCAACAAATATCCTAAAATCGTACAATTTAAAAACAAATTTCTATTACAAAATAAAAAGTAATATTTTTTCAGTGTAGAAATTTAATATTCACCTTGAATATTCTCGGCAGTGTCATGTGATTCAGTACACAACACATTTCTTTTTTCTAAAATGAACTTTCGTAAGGAATACCAGAACTATGTAATGAAACAGTATCAATAATATCATGAGTCCTCTCTGCAGCATAGGTGTTGTTTTATTGCGGATCGAGATTTTTGCAATAACAATTTCGTAGAGTAATAAACAGAAATGCAATCTATTCTTTTGCTTTGAAATTTGAAATGATTTGTAATCTTTCTCCCAAACAATTGGAACAAATGAAGCCATCGAGTTTATATACCAATGAAAGTACTCAATCGGTTCTTTGAGTTAGTACAAAGACGCAGTTGAACGCAACAAAGGACAATATGGTACGTATTCATATTATTACTTTAACTAGCATTTAATAAACACATTAGTCATTACACTAGGTCAGAAAAAATGAAGGAGTAGACCGTTTTGCCCTATCTTCGAATTCAATGTCAGCCTTTCATAAGTCATCATTCCGTTTTAGCGCTATCGTGCTGACGGATGGACGGACAGCTTTATAAATTCCGTAAAGTAACTTCTGGAAGTGAAAATGAGTTCGAGTTATAGTGTGTCGGTGAGACTGATGCAATGTGAGTGAATACATTGCTAGTAAAACACGTACCGTGACTTAATTAAACTATTGTGCAATAAAGGACATGATTTTGAATTGATGCACTTATACGTGACACGAGGTTATACGCATAAAAGCGTGACCAAAATACTGAAAATGGCTTCATAGCAGTCGAAGACATGTTTGTATTTCACAGCTCTTAAAGTACCGTAATGAATTCCAAATGGCTGCACACCCAGCACGCATTTGTGAATGAATTTTGATTTGATCAGTGAGGATTTTATGTGCATCAAGGCTTTGGTAGATTTCTCATAGTTTATAGCTGCCCCCATCAGATTAACCGTTACTGTTATCGTGGCTCCAATAATCACGGAAAGGTACATCAGAAAATATAAATAGAATGATTCGTCGGTTGATTTAGCTCGAATGCATTCATGCAATCCCCCGATTAATATCAATGCAGCGATATAGATGATCAATGGGAACACGAAGCCCATAATACTTTTCCAATACCAGACCGGTACATGAAAAAGCGGCATTTATTAACGTCGGCGGTACGAAAGCACTGGTACATATTATGTACCGTTTCAATCCGATGCCGTCACTACTGTGTTTGTCGGGATACTTAGGTGTTCTCTTTTCAGACCTCGGAATATTCAACTCGGCAGTAACAAATTTTGTCAAAAAAGGAAATTCAGCATCCAGCACTGTCTGGGAAATTGCGTATAAATCCAAAGTGCCACCAATTAAAAATCAACTGAGGCTCTTCAATTCAATTGTGAAATCAACTATTCTTTATTGTGCGCCGGTTTGGTCTCTAAGATACATCTCTCAAATCGAAAAAGTGCAAAATGTATTTCTGAAGCGACTCTTACAAGTGCAAAAATCAACTCCAGAATACTTCCTACGGTTGGAAACAGACATTCCTCAACTGAAAGTCGAAATCTTCAAACAAACCCTAGGCTTTTGTTATAAACTCCTGAAAGCCAAGGAATCTTCGCTCATGTTCCAGTGACTACAACAAAAAATAAAGTGGAGTCTACTCCCCGATGCAGAAATTAAATATTGTTGGATTTTACAAGTGAAAGAACTTTTGAAATACATAGAAGAGGAAAAATTGGTACATACTACAAGTGCAAATGAACTGGCAATTTCGATACCCAAGTTAATATCGAAAATCCAAACAAAATGCAAAAACGACGATGTACTTAGAATGATAAACAGTGAATACATTCCTATGTATAAATATATCAAAACTAAGGTAAGTTGAGAAAATTACTTAAGTAATAATTATAATAGACACATTATATCCCTTTTCAGTCAGTTACGTTTAAATAAATTGTATGTGAGGCTACATGGGACCTTAGTTAGGACAAACTTAATTTGCCCACTATACTATGTGATTTTAATGAAGCAGAAACATTAGCTCATATTATAATGAAATGTCATGCGCTGAAACCTAGTAGATACTACATAGCTAAATACTTTGTTAATATTCCAGAAGAAGACAGATCATTCACGGAAACCTTATAAAAATATTCAAATTCAAAGGAATTTATTACTAACATGTATAAATTTTGGATCGATGTTATTCATATTCACCAATTAATTATGTAACTGTTTTGATTATGAAATACTTCTACTAATCCCCAAAGCCTTCTTTCAAACTATATGCTATTACTATTTTATTGATTTAAAATGTATTTATGTACGTTTAAATCTAAAATTCTTTGCAAGGGCCGATGTCCGAAAAATCAGTAAATAAATAATTAATAATACATAATTTGAGTGGGGGTATAGGTTTAAATTGAGCAGATATTGTTGAGTGATGGGATAATCACCTATAAATATTGGCTTCCTAATGGCATTAAATAAATAGTGCAACATATTTAATGTGTTTACCACAAAGATAATTGAAAATGTAGTTATTAAAATTGAGGTAACCGGACAAATCGTAGTATCCAATTCATAGCTACGACAACTCATCGTCAAAAATTCATTGGGGAAAAATGCATAGGAAAAAAATTGATAGTATAGATAATACAAGCCCTTAGTGCATGAGTTTTAGTACAAGAAAACCAAACCAACAAATGTAAAAATAGAATTACTTATCTACAGTCAGGTTTGTTTGCCTTAGCTATTCCCTTCTCTTTGGTAATCGTAGTAATTCATGTGTTGTTTGACTTCATTTCTAAATACGTACACATCAACTATAGTACGCTTAGTAGTGAATTTATCGTTTCTTTAGATTTTTTTTGGTTTTCGAAAAAATAATGGCTTTTACATTAACACTTGATGAACAAGGGAAGCCGATTTTAATTTACGAAACCAACACTCCACTAACTTTGACTTATTAATTTTTTCAATAATGAAGAAAATAAAAAACTGACTAACGATCAATTGTAACTATGAATTTACTTTGGCCTATGAATTTTCATCACTACCAGTTGTCTCCGCCAGGGCCGGTTTTAGGGGGAAGCAGGTAAGGCAACCGCCTAGGGCCCCGCGCTTTTGGGGGCCCCGCGCTCCACAAAAATTGGAGGAGAATAAAAATGGATTTTTATTTTAAAATAATTAAACCCAAAATTTTTGTGGAAGAAAAGCATCATAGCTTAATTTTTCGCATTTAGCTGGTCCAGCTATGTTATAATTAACACTATCATACAATCCCAACCATATTTGTATCTAAAAACATAGAATCTCAATCTTTTACACTTGCGCAGCCGACAGACACTTTCCTTAAACATTGGTTTTGAGTTTATGTAACAGATTTTCAATATTTGTTTAAAATGTAATATGGCTAGTAAAAGAACATTTTAAAAGATCGGTTGAATCTATAATCCACAGCTGGCTGGTAAAAATAAAATTCGGTATGTAACCATAAGTCTGATTCAGTAATTAGGTGTGGGGAGGTAAATTCTCATTTCGATCGAACCCTAACAATAAATTCTATTCAGTTTCAATATACTCACCATTAAATATGGGAAAAGTAGAACCAGCCATTTTACAATAAGAATTTCTGTTGCAAGTATTTATATTTGTTTCGAATGCAAGTTTTGTTTCAGTCAACTGTTTTATGATTGTAATTTGGCAAAAAAACCTTTATACGATAACGTTACATTCAGGCCCGTAGCCAGGGGGTGCTATGGGTGCTCAAGCACCCCCAGATTATATAATTATACACTAGATATAATTGGAATTTTCAAAAAAATCAGCCAAAATTATACAATTTGCCTCTAAAATAACAAAAAATTGCCAAATTAACAAATCGAATATAATGCGTTTTTCGTTCATTTTGGCCTCAATTTTGTTCTAATTTTTCGCGCTACGCGCGCATATCAGCATTTATAATTTTAAAACGGCCGTGTGATCCGCGTAGCACCCCCCAACATTCATTGCTGGCTACGGCCCTGCTTACATGGCATCCCGAGAAACAGATACATGGAGAAGATACACTTCAGGTTCTGAAAAAAAGAGCAGAAGAGCAATAAAATGTTGAAAAAAATGAAAGCGTCATTATTTAAATTTGTGCACAAATCGTCCAAGACAGAAAATCTTGATTGTAAAAATGACCTATTCGAGCCTCAAATGAACCTACAAAAACTTGGTTTCAGCAATTTCAAACTTTCAGATACTGTAATCGTATCA
>JABASD010005614.1:0-12025 GCA_019776165.1 Pogonognathellus flavescens
AAAAATTATTACATTATATTTATGCCGCCTGCAATTAACTGTTACAACCAGTTAACTACAATTAAATTATACTGCGTCCACAAAAAATTAATAAATAGTAAAACAACAGACTGAGCAGAGTACCGATAATATGTTAAATATAATTAATCTAAGCATCACCGTATCACAATTGTGATTATGCTTCGTTCAGAAAGTCTGAAAAAATACTACGCCGCTATTAATTTAAAGTTAAACTATACTCTACACAAACCAAACCTATTAAATAATTTATTGACAATTAGAACCTGCGCAATACCAAATGCATTTGACTCTTTAATGTATCATCATATTATAAACTTTTACAACTTAACAGTCACGATATCAATAAATACATCTTATTTCCTCTTTGAACCATTTTAAAGATATTTGGGTTACCAAGAATGTGCTAAGACACTCTTCATCCGAAATTAAAATTGTATTTCAATATGATATATACAATCATCATACTGTGTTGTTTGAGAGGCCCTTTTAAATTACTCTTACCATAAGTAAATGGCTGCTATAATGATTTTCAATAATAATTTTTGATTTTGCAAAATAGTAATATTAATCTCAGTTTTATGGACATCACATTTATAGATCATTAAACAAAATGTTATAGCTCAACTGTCTGTATTTAGTTGTTTCTGATTCAATAAGAATTTTATATTTACAATAGAGCGTGTTTATATCATTCAGCTCCAGTTTTGCTGCGATGGGAAGCGGCCAGGCCGCCATCAGGAGCGGCCAGTTTGGCCGCTACTGGAAGCGGCCAACTGCTATTCCCTTACATGTTTATCTTTCAAAAGGCCGCACTCCCAAGCGGCCTTATAGTTTATTGCGTGTAACATTTTTTGCTTATAAATTATGAAATTTTAATTTTCACCATAAAAAAGAGCAAAAAATTACGATCAGAATGTAAATTTTTGTATTTTTAAAATTTTGGCCGCTTGGGGGCGGTTTTTTGAAGGATTAACATGTAAGGGAATAGCAATTGGCTGACCGCTTCTGGTGGCGGCTTGGCCGCTTCCATGGGCAGCATAACTGGAGCTGTTTATAATTAATATACCTTTTACTGTTTACACCATGGACGCAATAAGCAAGGGCGTGCCCAAGATTCGTTAATCGCCTATTACTAATCAGGGGCACGACTGATTGCAGATCTGGTGTCGGGAGTTTCCGGAGTAGTAAATTTTACAAAATTTCCATTTTCAGAATTTTGGGGAGGTATTTTGGGGAGACACCTAGCTAGTGAACGAGTATATGATGGGGGCTGACTGTAATTAATGAATTTTTTCCATATTTTTATTAATTGATGGAAATTGTAATTCCTCGTGAGCATTCAACGAAAAATAAAAATAAAAATATTTGAAAATCCCAGGGAATATACCTATACCACTGAGATTACATTAATTTTTATTTGCTCTCCGCAGGTCTCAAGAAATGATCATCGTTTGTCAAATAATAACAAACGTTGATGAAGAAAAGTAGAAAATGACAGAAACTGGAATGTGTATTATTTGTGGGGGATCATCAGTTCCTTCGTCTCAAAAAGATGGGTGTAACAGGAAACAGAAAAAAACTGGGAAAAGAAATAAAGTAGCATCGCAGAATTGGGAAAACGAATGTGCAAAAACACTGTGTGAAGTTCTACTTGGCAGTGAAAGTCATTCTTGCGTCAATTATTTTCAAGACTGTGACGCTTATTGTTCATTCTGTGAACAGACAGTACGAGACATTAATTTCACCTGGAATCAAATAGCATCACTGAAAAAACAGTTGGAAAAGCTATCTACAATCATTCGTAAACGATTGCATGGAAATCATCTAAAAATTGAACAAAACATTTTAAATTGTGCAAATACATCGGAAACAAATGAATTTTCTGAAGATGCAAAAAATATTCCTCCTGCACTTGAATCTGAGACTGAAAGTCAAAATAAAACAAGTTCTTACAACGAGAAGGTCATGTTGATTTATAAAGGTAAACTAGTAGCATACATTTTTATAATGTTACTTTTAAATATGTGCTGAAAAGTTTCCAACCCAATTTAAAGAAATACATTATAGAAACAGGGAGGGGAAAAAACCTCAACTTCGATTCAGTCACCGGTAGAATATTATTATTACCACGTACTTTATAAAAGGGATTATAAAAAATATCGTATTGATCTTTTTATTACAGAAGCCTCTAAAATTTGCAAAATGACATGGCCGATGTCGGAAGACTTGTATCAAGAGGAAATATCAAATAATTCCTACGTGGGTGATGAGGGCGAATACTTTCACAATCTCTCCCCACAAGTTAAAATGGAAGTCGATGAAGAGCCTTATGAGGACGAATTGGAAAACAATTATAGTGACAACGATGAATACGAAGGTATAAAAAGGAACGCCACGAATATTTATACATTGATAGATTTTTAGTTATTTAATTTACAATGATAACAATAATTCACTACAAATTAAATTGTTTTGTAATTAAGTAGATGTTAAATGTTAGTATTTGATGAGGAAGATATAATAACCTTAGTTAACCTTAGTACTACACAAGGATAAGAACACTCAAGGTGTGTTCTGCCGTGTATGCCGTGTAAACACAAAATAACATACTGCTTTTTTATATTTTGACACAGATGTAAAAAATGTGGTTCACACAGGACGGTCGAAAAGAAAATCGGCGTTAGTTGCTCAACTAAAATTAGAAGAAATGAACGACCTCGCTGCTGAAGAAAGTGACCAGGGTTACTGCATGGAGGAGGATTCAGTTCCAAATGCTGCTTTGCTAGAAGATACCAAAGTCGTTAAACTAGAAGATTTCTCAAAAAACGAGGAACTCGAAACAAGTAAAAATAAAAGAACTAGTAAAAAGAATAAAGTTAGTCATGGGAAATCTAAGAAAGCACTTGACGAAGAAAAATTAATGAGACAGCGTGAGAAAAGAAAAGAAAAGTCCAGAAAGTACCGAGAAACACACGTAAGAAAGGATTACGTTATCAAGCGTACTATTAAGTGCTCAGAAGAAAATTGCAAGTCGATGTTCGTAACGGAGGAATCCATGCGAATTCATTTTGCAGAAAATCACTCAGGTAGACAAAAATAAATTATTTTATCCAATACTATATTATTTATTCAGATTAATCCTTAATATTTATTTATTACTTAATCAACGAATAATTTTTGCAGGAGAAAAAAGACCTTTCGAATGTTCCAAGTGCTCCAAACGATTTAAGAAACATTCCACTCTTAAGGAACACATGAGGAATCTTCACAGTGGTTCAAGAAGCTACGACCACTATTGCAAATTCTGTGGTAAAGGCTACGCCGTGGAAAATGAATTACAGATTCATTATACAACATCTCATCTTGGACCAAATCCATTTTCTTGTGCATTTTGTGACACAGTTTGTAGCAACGCAATTGACTTAGGTATCCACATGAAATCCGTACATCCCGAAGACGACCGACCAAAATGTGATGTTTGTGGAAAACATTTTGCGACGGAAAAGTCTCTGAAAATTCACGCTCGCATGCACGATGATCCAGATTCCTTATTTAAATGCACAATTTGTGATCACAGGACGGCCACTGCTACTCAACTGAAGATTCACATGGAAAGACACGATAAAGTCAAAAAGTACACTTGCGAACAATGTGGCAAAAGTTTTAATCACCTTTTTAGTCTTAAAAGTCACTCAGAGTTTCATTCTGAAGAAAAGAAATATAAATGCAAGATTTGTGACAAGGCATTTGTCAAAAGCAAGGATTGTAAGAGACATGAAATTGCACACACTGGGGTTAGAGCTTACGTTTGTCAAACTTGTGGTAGGGCATTTGCGGATAAATATAGTTTCAATGATCACGAAAAAATTCATTTACGAGAGAAAGGAATCGATGTATACATAAGAAGTAAGACAAAGAAGAAAACGACGGTCAGTTAATAAATTCGCAAATTAAATTTGTATTGTACTTTTATCGCTTTTTTATAAAGTTCGGTGTAGTGGGTAGGAATAAAGTAGAAATATCTCAAAAATTGTATGTACTTTTCTTATCAGATTACTGTCATTTTAAAGAAAGCTCATTTTTATTTATAAGGAAGTCAAATAATTTGTAACTTATAACAAATATTCCGGTTTTGTATGTCAATAGTTGTTCATTTTAACGATTCATCAATTATAAGTAGTTGATTGTGACTAATATCGCAATAAAAGACATATGATTTCCGAAAGTAATTTGCAGGACGTCAGTTGAATTGATATTTGATTTTTAATATTATAATATTATAAGTACTTATTATTTCAAAAAATCATTGTCACATGCAACCACGACAGTTAAAAGTATTTGTGTTATTTCACACGTTCTGTTGTGGTTTTCGATTCTTAAGTTTGATTTTAGTAGGTTCATGGAAATGTTATCCGACGGAAATGTTTATTTAGTCGAATGTCGAATTTAATATTTCTGGTTTTAGTTTTGCTAAATCCAAAAGAAAATAACAATTTATTTGCTAGTTTAAACAAGTATCAAGTTAGTATTCTACTTTTCATGCAACAATGTTGCTTTTTGTTATACATGCTCTGTCCTTATTTGCCATTGTTAAAATAAAAATGTGCTTTTTTCATGCGTGTGTGCCCCCAGAACGCTGGTGCCTTCTCCAGGTTCAAATTCTATGTACACCACTATTATAAATGCATGACTTTTCTCCATCGAATCTGCAATTTCCACCATTTCTGACTTTTAAATAATTCTTTTTTAATCTGGGAAATTAGAAATTAATTAGTTTGATCTGAATGGCAAAATAATTAAGTCGATTGGCATAACTATTAAATGACTGTCTTAAACTTAGAGCCATTAAAATTAAAAACACACGATGGATCCTGCCTTGTATGTAAAATAATTTAGCAAACTTTATTTTTATTTTATTTTATTCCATGTAACTTTATTTGATTGACAGGACTAGAAAGCCGAAGCTGATCTCTCCTTTGGTAAATTAAATACAAACAGATATCACAACATAGGTATATTAATAAATTTCAATTCCAAGTTGCAATTTAATTCTTCACACAACATGGTTGATGATGATCATCATTGATAAGAATAGAAAGAGAGTAGAAGCGATGATGTCCACGAAATTGTTGATAAAATATGTGATTAATAATTCTTTTCATAAAGTTGTGAAGTAACAGATTGGATTCTTCCCAAAAACTCCAAGTTCAAACTTGGTCTTCTTCCTCGTGAATTGGCTCCAGTGAATTTTCACACTAAAAAATGATCAGGAGAAATTAAAAAAATATTTTCAAGACAAAATCGAATTATTAACTACAAATTATTAATATACCTTTATACTTTAAATGAACTGTGGTTTGAGCATTGACTTACGTTTTTCAAACAACCGTTGTTGATTTTGAAAACGAATAGCCTTTTTTGCTGAAGTGGTTTCCAGAACTGGGGCAGGGGCCAGAGAAAGTTCTTGAGCTCTTTTGGAAGAAACATAATATGTTGGCAATGTTGGGTGATTTGAGTCTTTCTCCCAATCTTCCTCAGCATTGTCCCAGGAACAGACTTCTTTTAACGTCTGGTCCGATCTCGTATTCTGAACCTGAATTTTGGTTTTAAATTCTTCGTCCTGGTGTTGCGCGATGTGAGGTGTAACATTACCCTGATCACGACATTCTCTTTGGTGCAAGAATAAGTCCTCTTTGTTCATTCGATGAGTCCAGTTGAAACTACAAATAGCCTTCTCACGTTGGTTCTTCTCATAATTCATTTGACATTTCACCATATGATAGGAAAGCTTTGATTTGAGAACCATGTGAGATTCGTCGTAAGGACAACAGACCACTTGTTCTGAAGGTGCCATTGTTTGTTGTCTCTAAAGAAGTATTGTCAGTGTAAGTTATGATTTACTTTACCCTTCAAAGCAAAATATACGAACGGAAAGAATACCAAAAATATTTGGTTTTCTATCATTCAAGGTGAAAATTAAAATTGAATGATCTCTTTAGTCTATATTATAGTTTTAAGGATGAATACCTGACGTGACCTATGCCTGAATTTTAAATACAATAGTATTGACTTTGTAGCCAACATACAAAGAAGGACAATTATTTTCAACATGCCGAATTAGCAGAAAACTGTGTTGGTGGATTTTTTGGCAACTATATTAGCAAAAATTCAATTGTGAGATATTAATTGCAATATCTAAAGTTAAGATTGCTTACTAACTAAGCCTTATTGTTAGTCTTATTAGTTTCCTAGTTGTAACAGTTCTAAGTCGCAATCACAATCGTAACACAAACGACGTTAAGTTTTATGCAAGATACTCTACTCTGTTCACTGTGTCATTGTCTTCATAGGAGTTTGTTTAGCAATCAGTTAACACGTATCAAATAAAAGCTGCTCACTGCCCTTTGGACTGAAATCATGCCAAATAAGCTCTCGTCGGTGCAACTATTGTTATTTTGAAATCCAAAAATTCAAATAGGTTATCTGTCGCTGTCGATAGGAATAACATTCAAAAATACCAGAAAAGGAAAAACGTATCGACTCGTGTCGTCACTGCATTCGATGGACAAAATGTTTTAAGAGTTGATGTTATAATATATTACTCATATATGTTAAAATATATGAGTAATATGATAGTGATAGTGATATGATAGTAAGAGTGAATACTACATGTATGTGTGGTATGCACCTATGAATATTTAAGCGGATTGGTTATGATCAATAGTTTGCCAAAATTTTTATTAAATGGGAAGTTTTGTGATACCTATACTATATTATGTAACATTGTAGTGGTGTATGAGTATGAGACTGAATACTGCTTGTGCGTGGGAGCTTGTAGAAACTTAGTAAAGCAGAATCAGGTTTAATTGAGGTTTAATAACAATTGTCAATAAATTACGTAATCAGACAATATATTACGACATACCTTCATATGCCTAGGTTATGTTGGAGGGCCAATATCTCATTACTTAAATAAAATATTGAACTTTAATGCACATCTTAACCTTCAAAGTAGTAGATTTTCTCATTCTTATAATTAATTTTTGAAGCAATACAATGCATGAGGAAGCTGAGGATTTGTTATTGGAATTAATATCGGATGCTGGGGAAATCTCTTTGAGCTTGTTTAAACTCCGTGTCCAGTTGATTTGTCCAACCGAAAGCAGTGGTTGCTTGTTGTTGTAAATTAGTTTCAGCTGCACCACTCCAGAAATGAACGAATTCTCCCCAATTCATGTTTCTAGAATAGCTCTGTCCATTTTTAGGGAAATATTGGGAAAGTAGAACAAAGAACCTGTTCAGGGCGACACTTCTTCCGTGATTATTGTAAATGGGATAGAACCAATCTCTGAACCAGGCTGTATTGGGTCTGGGGAAATTGTCTCGTGAATTCATACAAAGATTGTACCAACGTGTGGCATCAGCCGTCATTCCCAGTCCGAGGTAGACGTCATAGTTGAAAATTTCTGCCCATTTGCTGTCCCCCCAAATGAGGAAAGCTGGAGAGCCGTGAGTATTACGAGCCGCACCTTCAACAACGTGAGCCACTTCGTGAGTCGTCAAATCCAAGTCATTTCCCTGACCACCAACCCACCCGTCTTGTGCATTTGTCCCGACATCGATCACATTCCTATTATCGTGACTAGCGTCGAAATAAGTTGAAGGATGACCCCCGCTGTATTTTGCAGTGTGGAAAATTGCGTATAAATTGTTTTCCTGCCCGAAACTTCCGTAGGTTCTCTTCGTGTAGCGCCAGACATCGCCGAGATATCTAAATGGCCAGGAAATAGTGGAGGCTACGTCGCGGTCGTAATAAACTGCTACGTCATCATCCATAAACACCCGCTGGACGTTTTGGTTATGTTCGAACCAATGTTCCTGCCATGATGCGGGAGGGGCGGAGAACACACTCAGAGCAAGTGTGAAACAAATAAATAAAAAGCCTAACGTTTTCGCCATTTTCTGTAAAATAAATTTTAATGTAAAATTATTAGTAAGGATTAATTTTGTGCTAATTAAATGTAAAAAGAGAATAATAATTTACCGTGCTCTTATGAAATGCCTATGTGGATCACGGTTCACGTAATATTAATGACTGACACTTAATTGTACATGGGAACAGGTTTTTAACAGTGTGATAGATAACGACAACCTTCATTTCCCAGAAATTATCAGAGGACTCCAGGAAAGAGATGACAAGCATGATTAATTATTATTGTTATGTAAACAGGGGCGGTGCTAGGTACTTTCAATCCATAAGCAAACTAAATATAAGCTACTGGGTTGCAAAAATCCATAAGGAAATTTAATGCTTACTTTGCTTATGCCTAAATCCGCCCCTGTATGTAAATTCTTCAAGTTTGCATATTTCTAATTTCTTATTGAATTATTACAATTATTACGTTATACAGTGACAGAGTGTTCTAAAATTTGCATTTTAATTTTCTCAATAATATTACGCCCTGTCGGAAAGTTTGAAGAATAGTGAGAATAGGTATAAGAGTTATGAGAACCTGTTCAATGTTAATTTAGAATTTGCAACGAGGATTTACCATGCAAATAATAAGCAAATATTATTAGGTATATGTTATACCTATATCTATGTGTGTGTAATTGCAATTCATAACAACTTTTCTCGCATATAATACGTAATACATTTAGCTTTGCAAACAACATATTATTCGCATAACTGAAGGTCGCAAATAATATTAGTAACATAAGATGAGAACACTTGTTCAATCAGTTTACTGGTTTACTCCTGGCCGTCCTGGCCCCTGGTGTTATTAATGGTTTGTTCGTGTTCTTTATTTATTGTAATGCATTTTATATTGATTTATTCTTCACTAACTCAACTACTCACTTCAATCCTTCAAATTGATTAGAATCGCATGATTAACAACTTATGGTCTCATATGATTGATACATAACATCATTTAAAGATAATTAATTACACACCTACGCGTGTTATACATTGCAACAAATAAAAACGTGAAATTTCATTTACAGTTGCAGTTTAGATTATATTATGATTGATGAGATGATGAGACATTCATTAATTTTAAAGTAATGACAATGACTTACATGTCTTTAACAGTTTTGAAGCGTTTATTTATAATTTGTCCAAAGTTTCAATTTTTGTGGACATTCACCAATTCATGTAAAACTAAACTTAAATTTTTATGAAGTATTAAAGCACATCTTTAAAATTTGCCTAGTAGGTAAGGTATCCATCACAAAAAGTGAAATGTTACAATCCCGAATACAATAATTAAAAAAAGAAGAATTCCTGAATAAAATGAGGGAATGTTTAATGAAATTAATAGCGAATGGTTGGGAAATTTCTTTGTGCTTCTTTAAACTGCATATCCATTTGATTTGTCCAACCAAAGGCTTTGGTTGCTTGTTGTTGTAAATTAGTTCCAGCCGCTCCACTCCAGAAATGAACGAATTCCCCCCAATTCATGTTTCTTGAATATTTCTGGCCATTTTTAGGGAAATATTGGGAAAGTAAAACAAAAAACTTGTTGAGGGTGGCGCTTTTTCCGTGGTTATTGTAAATGGGATAGAACCAATCTCTGAACCAAGCTGTGTTTTGTCGGGGGAAACTGTCTCGTGTATTCATACAAAGATTGTACCAACGTGTAGCGTCTTCCGTTCTTCCAAGTCCGAGATAAACGTCATAGTTGAAAATTTCCGCCCATTTGCTGTCCCCCCAAATGGGGAAAGCTGGAGACTCCTTAACGTTATGAGACGCACCTTCAACAATGTGAGCCACTTCATGAGTTGTCAAATCCAAGTCATTTCCTTCGCCACTCGTCCAACCGTCTTGTGCATTTGTACCAACATCGATCACATTTCTGTTATCGTGACTTGCATCGAAATAAGTTGAAGGATGACCGCCGCCGTATTTCCCCGAGTGGAAAATTGCATACAAATTGTTCTCTGGACCGAAATTTCCATAAGTCCTCTTTGTGTAGCGCCACACGTCCCCGAGATATTTAAATGGCCAGGTAATGGTTGAGGCTACATCTTTATCGTAATAAACTGCCACGTCATTGTCCATAAAAACCCGCTGGACGTTTTGGTTATGTTCGAACCAATGTTCCTGCCATGATGCGGGAGGGGCGGAGTACACACTCAGAGTAAATGTGACGCACACAAATAAAAATCCGAAAGAAATGTTTGTCATTTTCTGCAAAAGAAATTATTGTTCAACGTTATGCAAGAATTAATTTGTTATACTTTTGAAAATAGAATAATAATTAATTTACCGAGTTCTTCTGGAGTAACTGTTGCCGTTTGGCCGCTTCAAGTTATATTTAGTGACTGACATATAATTTTTCGTGAGAATCGCTTTTCAACCTTTAACGTGATAATGCCGGGATGGTTTTTAATTACCTTTGTATTTTTCTGAAAAGTTTCTGTCGGGAATCTTTATAAGATTGAGAATTTAAACCTGTTTTCAGTTTATCTATTAAGAACTTGCCACGAGCATCCACCATACCATGTCAAATAGATACGACGTAGATATGACGTACCCAGGATTTGACTTTGGGGGGCAAAGATTGATAAAATTAATTTTAGGGGAGCACAACCGCATTCACGGTTTTCCGCCTCAAATAATCCCTGTTGTCCTACATTTGCATTTCGGGGACACATGCCCTCAATACGTCTTATTGGTACGTTCATGATGTGCATATATTATAAGCAGTTGCAATTTTTCTCCAGATATACCTTTGCAAACTACATGTTGATTCTCATGACTGAAGGTCAAGAGATCATGCACTGATTTGTCTTGACTGATGTTATTTATATTTTATTCGCGTTCATTGTGAAAGGGTAATATTAATTAATTTTGATCTCACAAGGGATAATAAACCTAATTAGTATTAAATTACGTCACTTGTAAAAACCTGGTTTTATATTTATATCTGGCATGCGTCATCTTAGAGTGCATGCCAATTTATATTGAAACTACTTAAAAGAACTTTGAATGCAATTGGAATGGTCATTCCAAACCAATTCCTATCGCATATTAACTTCAATGACTTAACAACCATTTGGTTTATCATTAAATTTTTTATTTGAAACTGTAATAAAAAATATACCTTAAATCAACCTTCACCGATGCTTATGAAGCTTTCAGTGTTTGTAGATTGTAAAGTAAAGAAACTAAATACAATCATGAAATTAGTTTGGCAAGTTGGCTCAAAAATTATTTCTCAATGTAAATAAAATTATTTATAGATAGAGCAAGTGAAGGTCCAAAATACTAATTTCAGTCACTTTTAAATGCAACATACTGTATAACATTAACATCGGACCATGTCTTCGGATAATATATCTCCAAATCGCTAACACCATTAATAAAATATCATTGTGGCTAGATGAATATTAAGATTGAACATGATATGTTATGATAATTATTAAAATAAAAATATGTCAAATGGGCTGCAAGCTGAAAATAGTTATTCGAATTGTGAACCATGTATTTATTACTCATATGAAGTCACAAACTTCATACTACTGTAATAAATGCTAAGTAAGTTTGAGTAAATAAGAGTAAGAGTAGTAAATTGTCAAGAAAGAAATCTAAATGCAAATCGAATAAATATAAGCCTTCGATTCCTTCAACATCTCCTGATTATATACAAACGGAGAAGGGACGAGTGTTTCATCAGTTCTCATTTAAATTCATTTTCTTGCAATTAACTTAATTTTCTACAGCGTCCACAAATATTTCGGCATGTATCAACTTTTGTACATTCAAAATAGGCTGGGCAGTTGGCTGTTGATTTTTCGCCTTGTTGCAAAGCTCCAATGCCAATTTATAGTCCTTAAGATGGTATTTGGCGATTGAATATCGGTGGAACACTTTGTAATGTTGCTTTTCATCAGTGTGAGAAAGATCCAGAGCTTTCTGACAAGCTTCACAACACAATTGCCAGTCCTTGAAATCGAGAAAGCACTGGGCGCAGTTTGTGTACATTGCAAACAATAATCG
>JABASD010005615.1:0-12024 GCA_019776165.1 Pogonognathellus flavescens
CAGCACCGGCAACATCTGCACGGCCCAGACGAGTTACAAGACCCGTGGAACGTCTCAATTATGGTCAATTGGGTCAACCTACCGTTTAGCTCGAAAGGGAGATGTGATGATAGGCATGAATGTATGAGTGCCCAAACATGCTAATTATTATGATGATGTTATCTCTAGGAATATCGTTAGGAATTATCTATTTGTCAATTGCATAAATTATATGAATTCAATGTATGAAATGTAATGTCTCCTAATCCTCAATTGCCTTCTACCTACTCTCTCGTAAATGTTCGTTACTCTTCGGTTTTCTATAAATACCTGAATCTCTGTAAATTAAACTTACTTGCTTTCTGAACTTCTTCGAATAAACTTATCTCTCTGGAACCTCCGCTCGTGTCTCAACAGCATCTCATTTACCATTTATACAAATACTACTTAAATTGTTATAAAAGTGTGTCCTATCACTTAAATGAATATTCATCTGTGAATGATGTGCTTAGCAAGCATCAGTTTGGGTTCAGAGCACAGCATTCAACAAAGCATGCTCAACTAGCGTTAGTTGATTATTTATATAAGAATATTGATAATGGGTTTGTCTGTTTAGTGCTCTCGATCGATATAAATAAGGCTTTTGACAAAATCAGCTGAGAACTGTTGTCAGTCATATTTAGAAAATAGAGGACAATATGTGTTTGTAAATGACCAAAATGTTTCTAATGTAAAGTAAACTTCTTTGGGTGTACCACAAGGAAGTATATTGGGCCCCATATTATTTCTATTTGCATCAAAGATTTGCCTTTAGCCATTAAAGAATGTGTATGCGTTAAGTTTGCTGATGATACGACAAAAGCTATTACAAGACCTCCAGAGAGTATACGAATACTTCTTAATTTATTGGAAACTAACATGTATAATATACCCGACTGGATGGATGGTAACAGAATGGAACTAAATTTAGGGAAAACCCAATTTATGGTTGTTGGAAGACCTAATGTTGTTAGATCGTAAGGAAAGGTTAGTCTACAGATTAATGATGAAACTATTTATAGTCTTGAGAAAATGGTATGTTTGGGTCTGACCATTGATCCCAGGTTAAATTGGAGTGAACATATCAGTCATTTGAGTAAAACGTGTAACTCTAAGTTATAGTCGTTGTACCCCATTCAACCTTATTTGTCGCATGTAAATCAAAGTTCTTTTTAATGCATTTTTTTTACCCTTAATACGCTATACGTGCATTATTTAGGGTAATGCGCCAAAATATAATATTGGCGTAGTTGAAAAAAGTGTAATTCTTAAATGGCTTTTTCCGGAATACTTGTACAATTTTGAGGTATTGGTACTGACGTATAGGACATTTAATGAAATATGTCCTAACTATTTTAAAAATTATCTTAACTTCGAAAATGTAACCACTATCACCACTCGTTCCAATAAGTATACTCATCCTAATTATATGGAAAATTCTGTGATATTTAAACGCTCATTTTCCTTCACAAGTATTTTGGTATGGTTCAGTATACCTGAACAGATTAGAGAAAGTACAAGCATCAATTTATTTAAAACTCAGCTAAAAAATTATTACCTAGATAAGCAAGCCATTGAGTCTTTGCCTGTAGTTACTGATAGTTCTAATTGTAATAATTCTCCTATTGAATACGTAGCTAATGGGTTTGATATATTATGATTCAATGTAATGAATGTAACAGTGAAATGTAGTTTTTATAACTGATGTCAATTACCAGATATTGTAACAACCTCTTATGGAGGGTGATATTATTGCTAATACATAAATAAATAAATAAATTGTACTCATATTGTACTTAACCTAGTATGCCAATAATGTAATGTTAAGTTGCATAACATGCACCACATACTATCACGTGTACTTATGTACCTAAAAGTATTCACTTTCTATTATATTACTATATTCACATTTCAAGTTTATGTGTGACCTAAATAATATATTAAGTCATAAGCATAAACATCTTCAAGTATATTATCATATACTATCACTTCGTATATAACCAGTGGCGTAAAACCAAACTCGGGGTTACGCCACATAACGTAACAATAATTCCGAATTATGCACATTATTGAATAGTCCCAGATTCACACATTCCTATTTTTCAACCGAAATTGACATTACATAAATTACAGACGCTAGTTGGGAATTTTTTAAAACACTATGTCTGCTGCAAATATGAAGCAGTTTCAAACTAATGTCACATATTCGTTGCAGTGCGCAGTGATGTAGATGGACCGTTATATTTTGCAACAAATTCAATGGCAGTTTTTAGGAACATGTAGACATAGACACGACACATATACATGACACGTCGACATCATTCACTTATAATTCCAGATTCCGCACCTTCCTTTCTTTACAAAAATTTTTCTTTAACATAGCTTAGAGTTATATTATGGACATAGCATCTTACTATCAACTCCAATTAATTGAGCCTTTTTCAACTGCCAATAAAAAGTGGATGTATTTTGAGAAAGAGTTAAAATGAGAGCTTTTATGCCTGGAGCCTTTAAATCCCGCGTTCGGACAGGGATGCAGTTTTGTGTGAGTTTGGAGGTAGTATATGTAGGCGGTGTTACTGACTTGGTGGTATTGCTTACCATATATGTTGCACACTCGATGTTTGTACGAATCTATTCCGCCGCCGCTGAAGAGTATTGGTTGGTATGTTAAATGTGGCTGATGGTTCATCCTAATCTTTTTCGGGGGGTTTAAATTGACGGGTATCGTTTGTTTTTGTCAAATCGTTGGTATCTTTGATACATAGGCGCGTTGTGTTGGCTCACCAAGTGTGGATGGTTTCCGATCAGGTGGGAGAGTTGTTGGTTGTCAATGGATTGGTGGTGGTTGTTGCAGCTCTGGTGTCGGTGGTTGTTGGTCAAGTGGAGGTTGTGGCAGTTGCTGCTCTGCAGGTGTGCTATTTGTGTTGTATTCTGTGAGAGTAGGGAGATTTTTATGTAACTACAAACTGAGAGTGGCACATCGGTGCACGATCGAAGGGCCACAACTCTCGGGGGTCACTTCAAAATAAACGGTAAAATTTGAAGGGCGGTTTCTTAAAACATAATGCCATACTATTTGGAGCCCCCATGGGACAACTCGGGCGCCCATGAATAATGTCAACTTTATTTCATTTAATTGAATAAAATTGATATTCATAATTTGAAAGTAACTTTTGATTGGGATTGCGGTTATAACAGTTTACTTTTAATTGTAGCCCCCATGGGACAACTGGGGCTCCCATGAATAACGTCAACGTTATTTCATTTAATTGAATAAAATTGATATTTATAATTTGGAAGTAACTTTTGATTGGGATTCCGGCCAATACACTTGGGATAGATTAGAGTAATTATTGACTATTAATAATCCGATATTATGGTCAAGTTCGGCTAACCACAGGCCGCAGACCTGAAAGGTTAGGGTATGTTAGATTACAATTAGGTTTGCAAAGGCGGTCATAGCTAAACCACTTGACTCCATGTGCAAACCCCCACCAAAAAAAAACCTTAATAATAAAGAAAATGGTACAACTTATTATTTACCTAGTCACATGTTTGAGTGCATGTAAAGACTAAAGGCTGCTCTTGTATGTATTTCTATATGACGTGAGTAAAAGTGTACAAAATTCAAAATTTGTTATTATTGAGTTGAAAGGTGCAAATATGTGTGAAAATTTATTTATTTAAATTGAATTCTTTTCAAGTTGTGACAATATATGAAAGTTTATTATTTACAGTAAAGTTGAAAATAATATTATTTTGTTCAGCGGTTGAATTGGTAGCTGTATACAGTAATTGTTTAAGTTGTTTTTTATTATAAATAACACCATTAGAGAATGGAAAGACCAAATAAATATCAGTATTGTTTTTATTATTTTCAGATGTTGTTTTTGGTGAAATTTCAGTAATGTTATAATTCTGCAAAATATCTGTATTATGAAGAAAAAGGTATAAAATTAGAAGCCAAGTTTTTGGCAAGAGGATATCTTTACGCGATTTGGCTAATGCCCTATTAAGGATATTATTTATGATTTAAGCTGGATAATTTCTCCTTAGAATATTTTGTGTCATAAAATCTAAAGCTGTTTTTTGGTTTTCAGGAACGTTTGTATTCCTTATAAGCCGTAGGGCTTGGCTGTGCCGAAGTGAGTCAAGCAAATGTTTTGGATGGTGAGAGCTGTAGTGCACAAACTCGTGTTTACTCATTGGTTTGGAAAAGTTGGAAAATCTCAGTTGGAAAATTCCGAATTCGTCTTGAACAAGCTCAATATTTAAATCAACAAAATTTTGATTATTAATCACATGATCCTCGTATGTAAAATTAGGGTCTGTTAAAATATCAGCCCATTCTATTTGAACATTTTTGTTGAAAAAAATCAATAAGTCATCTATAAGTCTATCTTAGAAAAAACACGCATGTTTAATTGTAGCTAAATTAGCTCGTAAGGAATAATGTGCTACTACATTGGCAATACTAACAAATGCATTTCCGCCCATCGAGATCATTCGAGATAATTTGCTGGACAATTAGTTCCTCGAATACAATGTAATTGTTGTTCAGAATAAATTCTAACAACAAAGTCAATACTCTTTTGTTTATAACAATGGGGAACGTGACAAGATGCTAATAATCGTCATATGCTTGTAATACAAATTGTATGCACCTTTCAAATGAAATATTTGTGTACATACCAGCTACGTCTGCTGTTAGTATCATTGGATTTGGTGCATTGTTAAAATTTAATTCTTCAAGTTGAAGAATTAAAAGGGGTGTGTCTATTATGATACCATCACATCTAATCATTATATGTATTAGAATATCATTTAGTAGAATTGCAAGACCTTGGGTAACTGTCTCTTTAGATGAACATATCGGCCTACCTGAACGGAATTTATCAAACTTTTTGTGTATTTTAGGCATTATATAGAATTTAGCCGCATTATATTCTTCTGGTATGAATTTATTTATGCTTATAATGGTGTCAGAATTATTTGTAAAAACGCTCAAGTCTTTTTCGATATCCGTGTCAATAGTTCTTTATTTCCTCAGTTAAACAATAGTCTAGCTTATCGTTGTCTCTTTATGGAGAGACCTCCGCCATCCGGAATTCTATGTGTCGTACTAACTATGCCTTCTCCTTCTGCACAGAGTGGGTAGAAAGGCGCTTACTATATACTCAGGGATAGATACTTGAGAAAGATAGAAAGTAACAGTGGATCAAGAAACTCTTGACCTAATTACACAACATTGGGTAATGGTTGTTATGCAATACCAACCTTACCCTGAATAGTATCTAGAACAGATGGTTGGGTTATATTTGTTACACCTGTATTCTTGTCGGCTGCCTTGATTATTAGATTGCTATAAGTCAGAAAATCTTGGACGATTTTAATTAATTGTTTAGGATTGAATTTCATTTGCGAATGAAATGTGTTTGCTTTTGCTAAATATTTGTCTTTCTAAAATAGTTAAACAATTTCTTTTAGTTGTTGTTGATTGCAAATATTTTGTATTTTGGGTAAATTATCGCTAGTGACTCCTAGTTTTTTCTTGTATGAATTAAACAGAAATTTAATGTTACTGAATTCTTCATTAATTTTTTGGTTTTGCCAATATATTTTCCAACAAAGTTTTCTAAACGCCTGAAAAATATGCGAACATAATCTTGGTTCTTGAGTATTTTTAGCAAAGTATTTTAAACCCAACAACACCAAGCGTAGCAACGCAGTAATATCTTTAGGGAGAATTAAATTTGTCAGATTTATGATACTATTAGGAGTTTCGTGATTCAAGAATGCACGGGTTTTGTTATGTAAATCTTTATACTCTATGTCATTAAACAATTTTGGAAAGACTTTTTGTATATTCACAAACACAAGGACTATTATTGACTATTAGGTATTGAGATCGTGTTTAGAACAGATTTCAGAAATGAGAAATCTGTTTAAAAAAATTTACATGTCGTTGCTATCCTACTGAAGTACTTACTGATGCATTGTCTAAATTATGCAACATAGATAGAACTGATTTATTAATACCAAAATGTAATCTGTTAGTAGGACGCTTCAAATCACATAATACTGAAATAATTAAAAAATTCAATGTACCTTTGACCAACCCTGTAATAAGTACAAAAATAAATGATGTTGTTCTCTTTTTCTACAAAAGTACTTATATATTGGGTAAAATTGTTAAATTAAGTCTGTTAAATGAATTACAAAAATGTGAATCACCGAATTAATAAAATATAGCTAAAAATGTAAAATTGTGTATTTCATATAGAAAAGTGAATGATTTGTTCAATTTAACTAAATAGTGCTACGAAATTGATGTTAATTCTGCCTCATGTATCTGCCTTGATAACGCGGTAAATTCTAAAATATAAATCTGCTGACGAATTGGCAAAAAGTCAACAAACTAAATTATTTTATTTGTTTCTTACAAAAATTGTAAATTTATACGCTTAAAATTGGCTATTAACTAATTCTCAAACGCAAAAACACACTTAAATTTGGTACACAATTAACATTCCCATATATATATTTACATTTATTCTGAGCTAAAAGAAAGATGTAAAATTGAATATTGTATTTTCCGATTCTTGTTTAGTCTTACCAATGGCATGAACCATGATTTAATTTTATTTAATCTAATTATTTTGTAATATATGTCTCATTTCAGCCGGATGATGATATCGAAACTAGTTGCTGTTAAATAAATGAGCCTGCATTAACGAGTTCGAGTCAGTTGTTTTTTCTTAGTTCGCATATTTCGTGATTTTAAAAAAAAATCAAAAAAAAAATTCTGTTCTAATTTTATTCAATTAATTGAAATAAAGATGTCTTTATTCATGGGCGCCCCGGTTGTCCCACGGGGGCTCCAAATAATATGGCATTATGTTTTAGGAAACCGCTCTTAAAATTTTAAGGTTTATTTTTTTGTTACCCCCGAGAGTTGTGGCCCTTCGATCGTGCACTGATGTGAACCCCACTCTCAGTTTGTAGTTACATAAAAATCTCCCTACTCTCACAGAATACAACACAAATAGCACGCCTGCTGCTCTGGTTTCTGTGGTGGTTATCATGCGGGGGTTGTGGCGGTTGCTTCTCTGGTGTCGGTGGAGGTGGTGGTTGCTGTGGTTCTGGCGGGACTGATAGCTGTTGCGGTTCTGGCGGGATTGGTAGTTATTGTGGTTATGGCGGGATGGGTAGTTGTTGTGATTCTGGCTGGATTGGAAGTTGTTGTGGTTCTAGCCGCTGTTGAAGGCTCCTGATGAGATTAGGATTCAGTGGTTGCAGTCTAACGACGAGTCTCCTGTCATTATAGTTTGGAATCTCTAGCTAGGATTCAATTGGGGTTTCTGGTTTGGATTCTGTTGGACATTGTAGTTGTTATGTATTGTAGTACTGTGGTCAGTAGTGTTCAGGTTGCACCTACGGCTCGTAGTGGGGGTTGTTCCTCTGTTTGTAACGGTTATTTTTCGTCTAATTCCGGTGAGATGATATAGCCGTCCCTAGCATTCCAATATTCTGTCGTCCAATATCCGGATTCTCCACAGTGGTGTCACTTCTCAATCACTTCATAACAAGCTAAACACACAAAGTCACTTCTTCTCATTCGTTGTCTCATTTATACTCGTGCTGTTTTTATCTCATTTCCTGGTTGCATGAAGCAGACCATATGACACCTATGAAAACGGGAGTTGTTTTCATTATCAATGGTCGGAATTGCTGTTTACCACTTTAATTTATCTTCGCACTTCCAATAATATTCTTTGATTTCAGAAACATCTGGGTCTACATGTTTGTATATAGCTAAAAATTAATTGCCTACATTTCCTATTATAGTTTGCAGTTCTGTGAATCCGGTGCGTTGCTACGCTTGGTGTTGATTTTCGATCGCGCTTAGCATTAGTTGTAGAGTAGACATCTTTCGTCGAAGAAGCCAGGCGATGTCGTCAGATTCACCTCTCGGGGGATTAAAATAGAAGTAGACTATATAGAAATCTTCGGGTGTCCCTGTTGTTGTATTCTGGTTGTGCTGGCTCTAGTGTCATCACTGATGTGGTCATCATAGGGAATCTGGGCTTCGTCCACTACATCATCGTAGAGTTCTGGGTTGTATTGTACTCCCACGTTACGTAATTCCCTATGTTATTTCATTTCGACTACTCACAATAATGTATGTATTACCAAAAGGAATCCTAAATCATATTTTTCCAGTTAATACATATTCTTCTAATTATACCTATTCTTACGTATAGCTTACATGGCTGAAGTGTTTTAAACAGATCTTACTAATTTTTAGCTTTTCTATATAGTGTTTTCTTTTGCCTTATGATGGCTTATGTGTGACTTCGCTAATATTAAAATTCTTACCATGGTCAGTAAATGTTAAGTGATTCATTTGTATAATACAATGATTGAGGCTTACTGTTTCAGTATCAATATTAAACATAAGTTTGTTGTACTTAAAAAAATTATTACCTAATAAATAATATTTGAAATGTTTGATGACGAGCGCGTGCTGAAAAATTGACCTTTTTTATTTTTTTGATAAACGTAATGTGTATGTCTGTTATTCCCTAAATTGCTAATAGGTTATTTGTAATGCCTTTCACAATGATGTTTTTTGTGATTGGTGTAATATATCTTTTATCAACAACATTTGAATTTACAATCGATACAATTGAGCCTGTAGCTAGTAACTCTTTGACAGAATGAGTATTAATAAAACAGTCTACTTTTACTTGTCCTGTATCCTCTAAATATTTAAATTATTACGCATCGTCAACTGTTTGCAGTGGCATAACATTAATAAATTTAATATATCCTGATCTGCTTTTCTGTTCCACTCGGTGCGCCACCGCATATACCATTTATACGCTGTGTCGACCAAATAATTTGGAAGTTGTAAGCACTTCGTTTGATGGGACCACTCGTTAGGTAATGCAACTAAATATTTGTTTGTCGATATTTAAAGGCATCTTGTTGCCCGTTACCACTGATTTTCTCGGGTGTATCTATGACTGTATTGGTTTTTGTCATTTTTGACGAGTATTAAATACACTTCAACTGTGATCTAACTGACTTAAAATTTTGTGACGTTGTGTTTATTCAAGAACAAAATTATTTTTTTCTACAGTTGTTTCTATATACTGTTAGAAAATTTGTGTCTTTTTGTGTATACCATGTAGTCTGTGATTTGTTTCGCTTAACTAAATTTTTTGTTAGATTTTGATTTTTCTAATTCTGTCATATTATCTACTTGTGTATCTGTTTTTTCTAATTTTAGATTTGTGTTTAACAGTAAATCTTCTAAACTATTACTACTACGGAAATATATAATTAACCTTGTTTTGAGTACGATGATTGTCACAGGGACAGACAGTCAGATTCCTTTCTTCTGATTATAACAGGATCGAATGGGGTTGTGGTGGGAACAGGAATCGGTCTTACTAGATATAGTTTTAACACAATAGATCATTTATTATTATTTTTGGACCATCCTTTTCTGTTCTACTTATATAAAGACAATTGTTCGAAATGTATGTGTATATAACATTTAACAATTCCAGTAATATATAATGATTCTAAAAAGTATGTTAAATTTGATTACCTTTCTTGAGAAAGAGGATCTAGTGAAACGCAAACGATGGTAAGCTGGAGACAGTTTCACTTGTTTTGAACGAACAGGATTTTGAAATAAATTATGTTAAACAGTCTGTGAACCCAAAACGTGGGTGTTTTAAAATTGATGTTTCGCTTTGTGTTGTAATTTAAGAATGTAGATTTCAAACTACTTATTTATGGTTCAATTATAGCTATTTAAGAATGTAGATTTTCATAGAAAATTGTTCAAATTTCAACATATTTCATGTATCAAATTATTGAAAATTGAAAAGTAATTTCAGTGTAATGCATATAATGCAAGTGTCTTGCATAAAGTGATTATAGTTTTATCCATTGATATTTGTATTTTCTAGTAGTTTTATAATTGTCTCAAGAAGGTCTGAATTTTTTCTCAAGTAGCGCTAAATTTATCTCAAGTAGCTCTAAATTAGTAGTACTGTCTCAAGTAGTATTGTCTCAAGTAGTACTACTAACATTATATTTATGTGACTGCATTTTGACCCCCTCCGAGCTAAGGGCTCTTTACCCCTACCTGGCTCCTCCAATTTTGGAAGAGCATGAACATGACTGGGTGGTTGATAATATTCCGCTGGTATATTCCCATAATTCTTATACTGCCGGCTTTTACTTTTTTTAACCTAAAATGACTATTTCCGCATCTGCACTGGATATTCGTTTGTATGTACTATCATTATTCCCTGTATTCGCTGCTACCGTTGAAATAAGCTGAGTTTCCTTTTTATCCCTTGGTATTCTTATTAAGTTGTTTTCATGTTCGTCTCAAAAGGCCTTCTTGTTGGTTATCTCACACGGAGGCAAATTTACCAGTGCCTTTCTGCTTTTGTTTCTGTTATCACATTAATAACTTTTATTGGCTTTTTTTGTTTTATCTTTGTCTTAAATTGTCGGACTACTACTACTAATGGATATGTTACCACTAATGGATATGTACTCTTTTGTCGTCGCTACTTGTTGATGAATTTTGCTAGTAGTTACTTATTTCATGCATAAATAATAATTTTCATGCAATTTTAAACTTCACTTGAATGAGGGAAACTACTTTTCGCCACGCCATTCAGATCTACGCATTCGAACTATTACTTACAAAGCTTATTTCTGCTACTACTTGTACAGCCCTAATCTACTTTTTAAAGCGTAAGCCTCTGACGGATCCGGAGCCCCGTCTCTGTTTTGGGCTCACACCTTTATAATTCTCGTAATTTTTGTTATTAAGTTTTAAATCGAGACCAAGGCCATAATAGTAAAATAAAAATTTTGGTAGTTCTTCTATGTATCATTTTAGAGGATCCCATCTCTTATTTTTCGAATTTAAGATTCTTTCGTATCAAAATTAGACTGAAATTTTTTGAGTATTTCGTAAAATAAATTATAAATCATAATTGTTTGAGTGGACCTGTTTATTCACCTTTTTAAATGTGTTGTATCGGTGGATTTGTTTTATCCGGAAACTGATGTCACCAAAATAATTATCACTTTTAAACAAGTTTATACTTTTTAACGGTAAATCCGGAAGAAATTTTGAACAGGTCCCGGGTTTCAATACGGGGTACCAATGAAAAGTGCGGAAAAATATAATGTAGCTATGCTAGACCTGGTTATGATATGAGATTTAGTTTAAATAAGAAAATCAGTGAACAATGTAACGGAATTATGAATACTGTTTCGATGTCTGGTTTTATTTATGTAATAGTCTTAGCGAAGGGTTCGAGAACACAGACGTAGCTACTCTTTGACCGTTAGTCTCGGTCTATTTATAACCTTCCTGGTGATCTCACAAAACATACAAGAATGCAGTAACAACAGATGTGACTCGTGCTTGAACATTGGTATTTTACAGAGTCCTTTACATACTAGAGCATTACACATTCCCCATACTACAGGAAATCAGGGTTACATACTTAAACTAAATATCAGATTATTTGATTAGTCAATAAACTGAAACGAATTCTCATCTACTTGACAATATGAACCAAAACGGTTTTATGACGTACACGTACAGAATTATATGTCATGGAAAATTCATAGATTATAATTTCAATCAATCTGGTTTGTTGTTCGTTTGTTTCAAATGCAAAGAGTTTTTTTGTCAATTTACAAACTAATTAAATAATAACACATAATTAGACACCGGTCGTTTGAGGTTTTAAATTGTATTTATTAACTTGCCTTAATAATTTTGAAGAAGCAAAATAATTAATAAGTTTAACAATTCATCAAAGATAGCTGTATAATTAGCAGACTCCGGATATGTATTTTCCTAAAACTCGAAAATATGTATGCAAATATGTGCTTAAAATCGCCAAAATATGTGCCTAAATATGTGCTACCAATCGTGCAAAATTGGGCTAA
>JABASD010005616.1:0-12021 GCA_019776165.1 Pogonognathellus flavescens
CACAAATTTTTGAAAATACAAAATGCAAAATACATTATCAAAAAATAAAGCATTTTCACGATATTTTGACCGTTTTCACTAAATATTTGCCCCATGCTTGCTGCAAATGTCTGTGAAAAGAGGCATTCATAGGCGTTGGATGATGCTTAGGATGTAGGAGCGTGGGGACATAATTTTGACAAGAAACTAAGACTACAATAAATTCAGGCGCACCACCAAATTAATTTTCTGCTTATATTTTGCCATTTTAGAGCAGAAAAATCTTATTTCAGAGGAGTTGACGTAAAATTGCTTAGTTTGCCATTTTTCAATTGATCACAACACGGTCAAAATTTATGTATTAGCAATGTCACCAAGGCCTCTCCTCTCGACCAATGTATCTCTCACAGATTAGCGTTAGGAAATAGGTGACCCTAGAGTATATAAATGATCCATCGGGGAGGCAACGAAAGGAAACAAGGGGCAATGAAGACAACGGGCAACCATATCGCTCTGCCACATCGGGTGTCGGGATCACTAGTTACTAACTACCTGAGACTACTAAATACTCTCCGGTTCTGGATCCTCCGATTTCAAAATGCTTATACGTTTTTCCTGGAACCACGTATGTACGTAATTTGGCATATTACTGTACAGTATTATGCCAAAAGCAAGTACGAGGAGAGAACAGCGATTATTACAAGCATTGATTGATGCTTTATATTATTATGTGTAGGGAAACCATAAAAGAAATGAAGACGCGAGTTAGAGAGTACACAAAGTCGTAGAACTCAATTCTCTTATGGTAGTTACACATTGATCCGGAAGATGTCGAAGATTTTACTTCAAGCATCCTATATCGGAGTTGATATTGATATTATGCCAAATCTTAGAGGCTTCCGCCTCCACTCCACACATGATCCGAAGTACACTTATTGTTATTTACTACTTTATTAATTTATTATTATCACTTTCCAATTTATCTAATTTTTTTCCACTAACATTTTTTAAAATGCAAAATATTTTCTAAAGCATTATATTAACACAATATATATTATATAATATGATTAATAATATGACCTTCGTTCTTCACTTTACATGGCTGTCAAAAATCGAAACGAAAGTGTACATGTAATTTTTTTAATTTCCAATGTTTACTATAAATTTTACTAATAGGAATTAAAATTTAATGCAAAAAATCAGTATTAGGGAAAAAGTCATTAAATTAAATGATATGGATTTATAGCATTGGGCCGTTGGTTTTAGGCAGATGGTTCTAGGTGTTACGGGTGTTACGTTACACCATATATTCTCTTACTCTTATTTATTTAATATTTAATATATTTAATATTTAATTAATATTCTCTTACTCTCAAAACTAGTTAATGCCATTTTGTTTGTAATATTGTAAACTAAAAGTGTAAACAATTGACTTCAACTTTCGAATGTCTTATCCGTTCGCATTTGTTTTGCATAAAAGAAAGTTTAAACATATTAATAACAGTTTGCTAACTAACATTTAGAAGTCAGAAGTGGCATGTATAAAATATGTTATCACAAAACATGCATTATTATATAAATCGAAAGAAAAATGTTGATTTGGATTATGGTTCCATTCAAAATAAAAATATTATTTAATAAACCTCACGCTTCTTCCTTACAAAAATCCCTCATGCTGCAACAGTAACTCAACTTTACCTTGCCGGTGGAGGCGCGGACAAAATCTGTATTCAAATATTCGGCTGGACTTCTCACTTCCGCTCGCAACAAAAAATTAACTGCGTTAAATTTAATTGATAATATCATTAGAAGTTCATACTAATAATAAAAAAACGATAAAATGGATATTTCTTCGGGGAATGTCATTAATAGTTTCACTCCAGAGAAAAACCCACTGCGAATTAGTACGGTAGGTTATAATTATTATATTACAGATAAATTATTTACCTTATTTAAAATTCAACTGACTTTAAAATGACAAAATGAGCATTCATTTATTTAGCGTAAAAGGTAAAAATATTATGGTTTGTCACAGGTTATCAAATACATTTTGGAGTTTTTACCCCTCAGCGACATTAAAAATGGTCGGCTCGTTTGTCGTCAATGGAATTCTGACGCTGAAACCTCTACTGAGAAGAAAAGCAAAAATTCTATTCACTCCGAATTTTGGAACGTCTAATTATTTTGAGTACTATTCGGACTCTCGTCTTTCAACTCTTCCCTTCACAGCTTTTAAGTTCACCAATTACTTCGACTCTACTAAAGGATTTTTGATGTCAGACTTGGATGATTTTTTCAAAAAATTTGGCAAGAATATCAAATCTCTGGAGTTGGATTGTATAACTATTTGGACAGATCAAAATCACCGGGAACCGAAAAGCAAAGCACTGGATATAAACGGTTGGATTACATTACTTTCTGACAACATGGATAAACTAATGATTAACGTGTCTGCTGATACTCTTTCAACAAACTTACAATTCAACTTGGAAAATCTCGCCAGAGTCAAATCCCTGTGGTTGTCACAATGTGGTGTCATTGTCAACTCCTCCTCCAACACAAATCGCATTGCGCCGTCAACTATTTTTTTCACAGATGTCCAATTTCTTAATCAAAATGAAAAGAAATTAACAGAAGTTATTGTGAATGATTTTGTCGATTTTACCAAGTGCTCCAACATTTATCTACACCAGCTGAGGTTTACTGCCATGACCTTTGATATGTCTAAAGACATTGTCGATGCCAAAAAGCTGCAATTTTCTTACATTAAAGTGTTAAATTCCGGATTTTCAAACATCAAGACAGATTTCTTGTCCATAAATGAAACTTCATCCGAAGCAATTAAAACGTTCATGAAGGAATTGTACATTGCCAACTGTTCGTCAATTAATTTGACGCATTTGTCTCAAACAATTGAAAAACTGAAAATTGCTAAAAGTGTATTAGCTTCTGATATTACTGTGCCATTCGACCTACCGAACTTGAAATATTTACATTTAGACCAAACGACGAAGCGATATGAAGAAGAAGGTGTGTTGCGTGTGTACGATATAATCTCTTGGTTTAAGAATTGCCAAAATTTAGTTGATGTCCATTTGGAAGGACTAAGATGGAAAATTGTGCTTGATGTTGCCTGGCTACCTAAAAGTGTCAAAAGATTAAAACTAACCGAATTAAATCCAATTGTGTTGCTGTTTTTGGGTGATCGTCGTCCCATTAATGTTGATGTTCTTTTATTGGATGCTTCCATTAACAGCGTAGGAGTTGAAAAGCTCATGGAGAAAATCAAACCGAAAATATTGGTGAAAAAAGTGGCCTTTGATATGTTCTCTGCATGGGGTGGAAAGGAAAAAGCTGAAGATTTTATTTCTTTCGTCAAGAAAAATACACAATTGGAGAAGATCGTTATCCACACGCTTCATGGATTAGGAAAGGAGAAAACATCCGGCAAAAACAGTTTCCTTCAATTTGCAGGCGAGGAGTCTTCATGGTATGAATTCAACAATCAGATCGCAAAGGCCATATCCGAGGAAGACTTTAATAGGAAATACTACGACATAAATTGCGTAAGTGCAGAGTCCAATAAAACGTTCTTTTAAACAAACTTGTTTCAATCAAATCTTTTTACAGCTTTAAATTCCAAGCTTAACAAATAGTTTTTTGTACATATTTCTCCAAAATAAATATCCGATCTCCATTCATCAGCAATGTTAGGACTGTGTGCAATTTTAATAAAGCAATCACAGCGACAGCTTTTAGAGCGGCTCTGAAGGAGTGGAGCGCAGGGCATTAGAATGCTAACTACGCAATGGCTTACATAGAATAATAGGACATCTAATAGTATGTGATAGTATGTTACAGTATATATCAGAAATGAAGTATAAACGGAACATACACGCACACTTATTGTTATGTTAGCTTTAGCTATTCCTCAACTCAACGTCCACCATCACAACTACAACCAACAAGCATTCATCTAAAAATCTAAACCAAACCCTCTTCTCTTCTACAACTATTATAACTCAATGAAACAGATACAAAATGTGTTCTTCTATATCTTCAGCAGCATTTGTTTGATGATTTGGGAACTGAAATCGAGCGAAACGGCTTGTACTTTGGACTACATAATAAGCCCTCTCCTATATAATTTCAGTGGTATAGATTGAAGATACCTCTAGCCTATCTGATCATGAGCAAGATCAGCATCTCGATGTATATTTTACAACCGTCTTCATCTACACAAATCTAAGAATGCGATTAATCTCCATCCTCCACAAAACATTTCTATATCTCATCCATCCATCTGTTTTGTATTATCAAGCTGTCAAACCAAATGTATATTATATACCTATATATTATTCTTACAACAAATAAATTGTTTTGACAACACAAACCAGGCAAATCCCTTAAAACAATCTCATGGCAAATTACAAGTAATAGTAATCCAACTAAAATCTGGCAAGTCGCATTTAATTTTTGCTTAAATTTTACGAGAATTGCATCACGTCACCGAATCAATCACAACCATACCAGTGAATGAGGAGGGTACTTTATTTACATTCCATGTCACCCACCCTTAATAAAAAGCCAGATTTCTCTCATACAATAACTCATCATATTTAAAGCTCAATAAAATTTTGTACAGTACCCACCCTGGTAGTATAGTAAGTACATAAATTGCTTTGATTTGTGTCGGGACATTATTTGGAGAGGAACTAGAGGAGGATACTACTAGGTGGGACAGGCATATTATCGTAGATGTTTTATACTTCGTCCTAGTGGAATATAATGTACACAGTGTCAATATTATATGAAATTTTTAAGGTAGCGTGTATGAGACAAGCTGAAGAGGAGAGGGAGGGTATGGACTACATAGAAGCCGTAGCCGTAGCAGCCGTAGTAGACGCACGGGCACACGGACTAGTATATAGTGACATTATTAGTGACATGACGGTTCTTTCTAGTTCTCGCCTCAAGTAAAAGTAGGAGAGAGAGATATTATATGCATAGTGGAAGTTCCTCCTAGTGGTAAGGCAAAACTAGCACTAGGGCTAGGAGTATTTAGTCCGGTGTACTTGCGAGGACTCTCTGCGACTGTGGCTCTGCCTGGTATATACAAAATTGCATTGACTTTATAGGAAATATTTCATAGAATTGTATGTATGTGGTTGTGCTATGTATTGTATGTTGCGTTTGTTGGAGTTGCGTTGCTGTGAGTTCAAGTTTAGGTAGATTCTAGTTGTGGAAGATTGTATGTAGCCGTGGAAGAAGAAGAACCGTAGAGAGTATGGTGTGGTGGTTGTAGGGTGTATGTGAAGTAGGAGTATTGGAGTATTAAGTGCTTTATAGACTGCTCTGGCTCTGCTGGGTCTTATATGCGTGATCTGTGTGTGTCTGTACTTTTTACGTATAAGACGAAGTAGCCCTTCTGCTGCTGCTGTGCTTTCTGCTATATGCACTCCACACGTAGTTTACGTACAGTACAGGAGGACGTAGTATGGTGATTGTGTGAACATCCAACATCAGTGATTTGGTTAATTGTAATGTTGTAAATTTAAAACTGTCTTCTGATAATGATAATTTCTGTTTTGGTCAAGTGTTTTCTCTAAATATGGACGCAAATTCCATTGTAAAGTGTGGAGCAGTCCTTGTTGTGCTAACTGTGCAGTGAGTTCTTCAACACAAATTTTCAACAAACGCCAATGCATGAACACAGTTGGATGGACCTTTGGAAGTGAGCATTTTATTTACTGTTGTGTTTAGTAATATTTACTATTTTTAATATTTACCTGCAACATGGGTTTTCTATTCGACAGGGTGCTTTTACGGAGATTTACTTTATTACAGTAACCCGCAAGAACCAATATTTTTTTTAGACTTTGGCATTAATTCAATAATATTGGGTGATTTATTGCGTTTAGGTTAGTGACAACGACAAGGTGGTGTCGGTATGTTCAATGTCAATGAATACGATCTTCTGATGATGAATGGATTTCAGTTTGTTGTTGTTTTGTGGTGGGTGTAGGTTGTCAGTTCAGTGTTTCCATGTTATTGTCATTTTATCGAGGCTTGACAGTGTTGACTCATGTACCACCATGTGTCCAGTTTCTTGTTTGTTGATGCATCTTTATTTTCATCTGTTTGTCATCGATGGCTTTTCGTAATTGTCATTGCTCGATATTTCTCATTCAGTCACAGGAAATTGATAAATCCATAGTTAGTCATCTAATGTGCAAACGACATTTTACTTTTAAACATTCAACATGTAGTCGCAATTATCTGTCAATCTTTAACTGTTTACACTTCATTAGGGTATTAAAAGGCTTACAATATTTATCAATATTATTCGTTGCTGTCAGCGGTTCGAGGTGCAGTTATTAGATGTTTCATATCTGTACTTAGTTTTATCAGTAGATAAAACGCCTTTAATTGTTTTACCGAGAAGGAAAATAGTTTTAACGTGATACAAAGTTAGGATAGGGTAGGATGTGTATAATGAAATAGATAACCACATTGAAAGGAATATGTCATCAATTATTTATTATTTTTAGCTTCGTTGTAATGTGATATGCCTGCGTGAGTAATCCATAATAAATAAGGGCCTTAATTGAGTGAAAGGGAGATGTACACACTATTATAGTATTAGTAATCAATTCTGGTTTATTTATTTCAGATTCCTGACATTCGGATAAATCTGAAATGACGAGTAAGAATAAGAAAAAGATTAAGTAATGTTCATTTTAGAATCAAGAAGTGACCAGCCACCAATGCGATAAGTCGTTCTAGAAATACAAAATTGTCAGTCTTCGTCATTTTGTGTTCAGTGTTTTATCATCACTTGTTAAAAGCGAACTTGTTTAACAAGTTGACGTTTCGAAACCGAAAATTTCAACTTAATTAATTACAAACCAAAGGTAAGTAAAGTTACATTTATTTATGTTGTTTGAAAATTTTATAACCTGAGTTATGAAATATTTTCACCCATAAATTTATAGATCACAAAGTGCTTATACAAAATTTGTTACATTTTACAATAATTAGCTAAAATTATTACCACAGGACATACAACGATTAATTTCTTGCAATCTTAATCGGGAATTTATTATATTATTTTATATATGTCCCTATTTATAATTAAAATAGAGATATACGCGATAGAAATTTCAAAGTTGCTTTTACAGCTTCTTTCCTCAGAATAAAACGGTAAAAATTATAAAAGTGTTGTAGAGGTAACAAGTGTACTAGATTTATATATTTAAATTATATTTCATTTACAAATTCTTATTTGATACATATAAATTCAATACAATTTAATTTATACCTATTTCAGGCGGTTTTAAAGTTTTCAGTTAGAAGCTCATAACAGTGAGAATAGAAATTTTAAGTAACACTAATTCACATTGTCATACCATAGCAGATATAATATTTTTGCAGAGTATGGAGTATAAAATGAACAATTTATTGACTTGACATAATTTTTTAATATATTTCGTTTCGATGGTCGGGCTTTTTCAAAAATCATAATTATTCTTTGAGTAGCAATTTTATTCCTTTTTTACTATTAAATCAAATATTTAAATATTTATTTATGATGCATATCCAAACAGGATTATCTTCTAAATTGTTATTATTATGTCCAAGCATATACATTTCATATTGAGTTCTCATATTTTTATGAGAATCAATGTCATTTGAATTAACCAATAAATTATTACATCTTTTGCAGCAAACGTTCCAGTGAACATTAATCTTTGACATTTAATGACTAGTACATCCTCAACATTAATTTACCATAGCTCAATATGCACTATAATATATGCAAATTCTGTGTAAAACTATTTGATAAAATCTAGGCAAGCGTTCACACACATTTAATTTAGCCAACTGTATTATTTCCTAAATTTAGAACAAGAAATGAATTCCTTTTGTTTAAGAATGGCAAAGGAATTCTTAATTCAATCGTGAGAAACATACTCTATAATATAGTTGAGTCGTTAAGTGTAAATATTTTTCTGTTATGCAAATTTTTACTCCAAGACCCCTTTCCCTTCTGTTTTGTATGATAAGGTTTTGATTGATGCATCACAACCACGTGTGTCACTCTTTATCCAAATTAAGTATAATAATATGTAGTATCTGTTGATTGCTTTTAACTAATACAAAGATGTTGTTTATTTTGGACTGTATTGCAACATACTTCTTCCTCTTGGTATTTTGCATCTATGGGTTTATCGGTATATGTATATAGCCTTTGTGTAATTCTAATTTATAGTTACAAGCTTTGAAGGCAAAATTGCAGAAACTTTATTTGACTATTCTAAACTAATCGTTAGACTACGACAAAAACAGATTCCCGAGTTCGTTTAATAAGTTTTAATAATTTTCCCCCTTTTGTTTTAATTACAATTTTATTTTTCTTTTATCAAAGTATTTGCAGCAACTCTATGGAATTATTTATCAAAGTAAATCACTATTTATGTAAAGTATGAAAGCACCATTGTAATGAATCCATTATTATAACATTTTGTGGTACGGTATAATATGATTATAATTGCTGAATGAACGAATATTGTAGATTTATTGAGTATATTATGCTGTTCAAACAGACTTTTCTTGGTTTGAAAAAACGGGAACATTTTGAAGTACAAATTCTGCTTCTGTCAGCTGTAGACTATTGTATGTGTGTAGGGCTGATTGAATGCTTTGATGAGATGAGTGGCTTTGGAGCTCATGGTCAACTCAAGTGAAGCTGATTTGGGAAACGCAAAATTAGTGACTGACATACGAAAAGGGGGTACTTGGATTTTGAGTGGACCTTTATTGGATTGGCGATGAGCACGAATAATGTAAGCGGAAATGCGAGTGCCAACTCCAACCCCACTCATCAAACAAATTCACACAACATTCTCGACTCATGTGTGTAAGTTACATCATGCTAACTTTTCTTCTCTCTCTCTATAACTGGCACAATTCTAAAATTTTATCGCCCAAGTCGATATGATTTTATTAAATTTTATTACACTACACAATAAATCACTCCTTGAAATGGTATGTTGCACCAAGCTTAAAAGTAGCTAATTAATATCGTATTATGAGATATTCGGTAGGTATGTGAGACATTAGGAAGGGCAGAGAAATTTTCCCAAAAATGAAAGATTTATAAGAGTATTTTTAATAGCAGTAGTTATATATTATGGTATTAATAGGAGAAGCAAACTAAAAACAGAATGCTTTAACAAGAAAAACCTTAACATTATTCCATAGCAGTTTTTTTATTGGATGTGATTAAATTAATGTAAAAAACAAGTAGCTTTTTTGACTTGGGTCAAGTTACCCATAGTGTATGCATTGCTCTTTCAGTTCTTAATATTTTTATATTTTTTGTATTGCAGAATGTAGCGACTTTTTTACTTTCAGTTTTTGATACATCCTTAATTTTAAGGAAGCAGGAGAGTGTAGTGTGATTTGGAAATTGCATTTACCTTAAAATTATGTGAACGTTTGACTATGTTAAAAGAAGTGACTGAAAACTTTGTCTGCACACAAAAATTCAGATATAAAATTTGGAAGTAGAGTTTTGTGTACCCTTGTAGAAAATTTTAGAATGAATCTGATGATTGTCAGTTTGCTAATAATTTATGGGACTTGTAATATTATTGTATATGTTTTGGCGTTGTGGGCTGTTGGATGTGGGGCTGCTCTTTACTCTCAAATCACCACCACACGAAACACTGAACACACTGCCTTACTTAAATACTAACGTGAATGGCTATGATACAACGAAACGCTGAATTTTAACTTTTGTGGCTTTTATGATACGATCACGATGATTTTGAATGACAGTTTGGTGAGTAGACAAGTAGTGACAGAGCAACGGCAAGAAAGAACTGTCACTCGCACAGAGTACACCCACAGGTACAGTACTAACGAAACAGACGCTTTTTTACATATTCTGTTCTTGTGTCTCAATCCGTTCTAATTAATTACATACTAATAATTAACAATGCTCTATCCTCTTCACTTTCTCCTGAATTTCACACAGAAAATCAATCTTCTTTCTCAGTGCTCTGTATGTGTCGCTGTTACTAATATTATTATTATATCTGCCTGTCTCAATGGTTGTTGCTGTATACTGTGTATACGTATAATTTGTAAAATTTGTATATTCCTAAAATGTATTTTAACTGTTTTCTATGCATGTGACTTTGCTATATTTACCTTTTTCAATACAAGCAGTACAGTACAGTAGTGTTGCTTCCTAATTATCAACAAGCTGCATTTTCCTTGGTATTTTTAATAAGTATTGTTGTAGATAATAGAATCATGAAAGGCACGACATTTTTTACCCATAATGGTAGAAATTATTAACTCAGCGTACAAAATTATGATTTACCTTTTGCTATAGTTTGCAATATGAACTTCTACTCGCACTTTTAAAAATTAAATTTTCTAGATTTACTTAGTATGATCTTAAAGTTATATAGGCATATTTTGGCAAACACAGTACTTAATGAAGTCGATTAGCCTTATGACTTAAAAGAAACTTGCTGAATGAGAAGTTAAAGTCGGTTTACTTTTATGCCATTGCAGGAACATATTAAAATGAAATAATTAAGAAACTTTGGATCAGAACAACAAATATAAATCAATAGGTATGTCAGTGTGTAGATACTTTCGAAATATATAACTAGAAAATACTTTACTGTTTACGAAACGATAACAAAAACCATTTTTTGTTTCTACAAAAATTTTCAAATAAACTTGACCTAAAATTGCTATTCAAATATGAGAATACCATCAATTAGATAAAGATGAGATCCACAATGACAACACTACTTATACAGCTACATATAGATAGACTAAAAAATTGTTTATATAAGAAGTGGATGGCTCCATTGAAAATAGATAGTGCTCCTCAATTCTCAGAGTTGAGGAATGTTGAAGACAAACATCAACGTAGAAGAATGTCCTGATTCGGGAAGGTGAAAGTGAAAAGAGTCTTGATTTCACTCCCTCTTTTCCTTTCTTCGGAGTAGAGCGAGTTTCTTCTTTAGTGTGTCATCCAACAATTATGCACATTAGTGTTGATTTCGTGATTGTAAACGATTTAAACGAGAGAAAACTTGTTTATGTTAAAACTAATAGTTTATTGTGCCATGTCCGATGTCTTGGGCTAGGTTATAAATTTAATTAGCTTTCTCTTTTAGCAAAAATTAGAGTGCTAATTGTAACTGAAATATTCGGCACGCCACTCTTCTTTCCTCATCGTGTTTCTTTTGTCCAGTGTGTAATCTAATCCTACTTGCACGTAAAGTTAGTTACTACAGTTGGTTGCATTTTCAGACAGCGATCTCTCAGTTCCATTACCAGCCTCTTTTTACTGTCAATTTACTATCAAAGTCAATTTAAATAATTTTTCATTGTTAGAGTAATTCTAAAATAAATCGGGATTCATTTTCTCTCATGGATGAAATTATGAAACATTTTGCGAAGTATACTTTCGGATAAAATTTGGACAAAAACCACTATAACTCTTAAACGGTGGATTTTGACGAAACGTATTTTTCACAGAATGTTTATTACAATACAAAATAGTTTTACCATCAAAAATCTCATCCGGAAGAGAGAAAAAGTATTCCAGACTCAAAAGAATTACCATACTTGAAATATCCCTAACAAATATGAACACCCAATAATTTATTACTCACTCGTAGTAAGTAGAATTATTAAATTTAATTTGAAAGGTTCATCAATAGTAATTTTAATGATTGTTCCCAACCCAATATATCTGTAGCTAAAAATACACACCAGATTTACAGAAAAAATCGTAATGGAGCTGTCCCTGTCATCGTTGTCATGTCGCTAATGTGTTTTGATTGTTGTGGCTACATAGATATAAAACCGTACAGTTTACAGATTTTGTTTCACAAATGATTATTTTCGAATTTTATTTTGTGTTTTTAGAAGTGGGAAAGGTAATTTACTTGCTTCTACCAATGGACATGTGGAACCAGGATCGGAGTCAGCCCTAAACTCGCTTGG
>JABASD010005617.1:0-12020 GCA_019776165.1 Pogonognathellus flavescens
ATCTGGAGAACATATTGAAAACATTGCAGCTATTCATTCGCGAAGGATTCGTTAAGTAACCTCATTTTTTAAAGTGAACAAAATAGGAGTATTCACCCTCTGTACACTAAAGCTAAAAGCGAACCTCGCTGAGTCAACCCGACTTCCGAAAGTCAACCAACATCTTCTGATCTTGATGCTGATGTGATTTGAGACAGACGATGAGTCTTGGCGACATGAAAAGGAACTACAGAAATGGAAAAATACATGCGAGTGTGTGGCAGAAGGGTATTTAGGTTCCACGAATCAACTGACTGTCCTTGTCGTCGTGACGAGTGATGTGTAGCAACACTACCAGAAGTATTTCATACAACTTACTACTCAAGTCTCCCTGCTATTCGGGAGGAGATAAGATAAATTGGTATAGGAAGTATTTGGATGTATTGGAGAAAGTCCTAAGACTAAAAGAGACGGATGTGGAATGAAATGAAAGTTGAGGAAAGAATATTAGGAGTTGATAGATGGTAAACTTACCGCGACGTAGACTTTTGGATGGAGATGATGAAGATCGATGTAAGGGTGAAAGACTATTGGCAATTGAAGAAGGAGCACTTTTCCCTGGACTAGAGATGTCTGTTTCTCCCGAACTGATGGGATGTGAAGGCCCTGAGCCAGAACCAGATCCAATCTCTTCTCCATCAGATGAGTCCGAAGAGTCACCACTAAACGGTGCTGAGCGGATTTGACTCGCACGCTTCACAAAATCAACAAAAACAAACGTAAGTCACATTGAATAAATTACACACTTACTTTTACTCACTTAACCCAATATGCTTTCTCCCACTCTCATTCTTCAAACAATACATCTCCGAAATGTACACACTACATTCTTTTCCTTACTAGTAATACTTCATACTCAAAAAACGTCAGTCACCTTAAAAAGTAGGTACTTATTACAATGTGCAGAAATTCTACCTTCAACCTACACTATTAGTAAGTTTCAAAATACCAGAAAATAAATCCAAAAAAATGCCACAAAACGAGATTAATGACTATAATGTTTTTAGAAAAATTGTCCGAATACATATTGTAAAGTGCAATGTCAGTATAGCATGATAATTCTAAAATTAAAGTTTGAAACTCTGAATTCGTTTTCTCGTTACTATACTACTCGAGTTGAAATTTCATGACTAGTGTGTTTGTGTACTCTACATGGTACATCATGCGTTGACTTTAACTGCATGAGATTTGCACTAAGGCTTGTGGGTTAGACACATGTGAATATTTTGAGAATGTGAATGGGATGGTGCACTTTGAAGTTGAAGAGATAAAATAGGGTAACGCTCTGCTGGGTAATGGTAATTTAACTTAGGTGAAATTGCATTACCCTGTAATAGCTATGCAGTATGCATATTACATTACTTGGGTACACTATATTAGTAGTTACATAGAACTTATAAGTCACTGACTGGCACAGCATGATACTACACATACTGTATAAAAACTAGCTAACTATGTCTGTGCCATTTTATTACTAGAAAGTATAAAATTATGTCATCTTCTTTATAAGGGTTCATTTGAGCATATAGTAATTACTTTGGCACATGAGTGCAAAATACTTAATAGGGATAGTCTCAGGTTGTATGAGTAGTTGGAACCTCCATACTCCAGAAGAAGCATACAAACTTTGAACTACACAACTCTGGGCATGAGAATAATTTTTTGGTGGAAATGTGCAAGCGCTGGTATTTTTATAATGAAATGTTGAGCCATTACAAGTTGAAGATGGGATGTTTGAATATTATTTCTTTAGAAATGACATTACCCCTTTCACAGTGGTGTAGACAGGAATGGAGAAGTTGATGCCAAGGGAGTGGTATGATCTATGACGAAAACCCGTGGACGCTATCTCTCCAAAGCGTGATGTATCTTCTTTGGTTGGAACTTTGAGCCCACCCGCAGCTACTTCATAGATTCGCGATTCCCACGATGGAAATCTAGAATGAGAAAATGTGTTTTTAGATACATTACATTACAAACATACACATCTTCACGTTCTACATAGTTATAGTTCACTTAAAATAATTCCTATTACGTATAGTACATGTACAGCAAAATATAAAGTCACCTATATGTTTATTACTACTAAACTGAGAGAAATATTATTATAACACACTCCCTTATATACACCATAATGAAATTCGGTATCTCCAACACGTATATTATTAGTATTCGAATGTTTGTACGTAAATAGGAAATATTGTATTATATAAAGTTGTATTCTTGCAAATGTTAGCGGAAATGCGAATGTCATGTCTGCCATAGTTCATATATCATGAACCCTTGGCCATTTCCATATATATTATTTGCTCCTTGTATTATTATTATCACACACTGCCGGAGAATAAGTAATGTTGTTATTATTATTATTATAAAGAAAGAGCATCATTGCTAACATGTATATAGAATAAATATAATGCTGTAGATATTCACACGCCATAAGCCTTCGTCCTTGGAGACACACGTACAAGAATATAAATTATTGCATAAAGCTCAATTTACATTGGTTCACTTCACTCAGACGTTGTGTGAGTTGTGAGTGTGTGGCTTTCAAGTCTCAACTCGAATGGAATTGCAACTACTTATCTGCATCTCATAGTTTACAAATATAATTCACATTCACACGAATATCTGCACTACAGATACAGCCTGGAATATAATCATAGTGAAATAATATATTCCCAGAACACCTAAGCTCGCAATCGCAATCAGTCAGCTCATTCACTTTCTCCCACCCCGTCCTTTCACCAAATTCTCACCAACCAAATTCTCAGCTACGTTTACTTCAAAAGTATTCCATAGACATATAGATTGTTGCAATATAGGGGGTCATACATATAGGGAAATTCCATACATCCTCCACTCTGTGTCCTTTCACTAGTTTATCATGCATGACTCTCTCTCTCTCTGTGTCTCTGTACCATTGAAAAGCGTCAACTGTATAATACGGCGTATTTTCACACTGTGTTACCAGTGCAGTCTCCATCTCGACTATATAACTCCCACCACTCTCAGACACTCTTGGCTCATTCTGTGTTTGAGCTGATTGTGAGTGAGTGATTTATTGCCTTTTGTATAAATGAGCATCAGAGCGCAACAATAGCACACCAAATTTAGAAAAGATTAATGTTTCCTCTTGGCAATGATGTGTCCTACAGCAGACTGCTCCTTCTATCGAAATGCAACTGCCGACGAGCTCTATGTAATATACATACGCTTCCTTCTTTCATATCCGTAGTACTAGAATAATATCCTTATAAAGAAGTAAGTTCTATATGTGCTAAAATATTTTATATATGCAAGTGTAGGTATATAGATCTTGTATTAGCATACACAACAGCCACTTTGCTTTACAGCCCAGAACATAACTCCCACACTACAAACACTTATATTTTTGGCTTGTCTCTCTGTCAGTTGTGTGAGTCTGTCGCATGCCTTCGCCGTGTGTTGCTCATGCGAGTCTCGTCTCTCTAGCAAAGCTTTCTCTCCTATTTATTCCATATACGGGCACAATCATAAAATGGCCATTTGCATTATCAACAGTCACACATTGTTATTATCCTATTCATCATCAATTCCAGTCTAGTTATAATTATTCTATATTCTAAACGCAGGTAGGCCCTCCCTCTCTTCCTCAATGCGAAAAACGAAAACCATTATTTAACACTTTTTCCTTTGCTAGTACCTCGTTATTGTCACAATTTATGTCAAACTTATCGCTGACTCACCACAAGCAGACTTATTTATCGCACAATACAAAACGTGCGTGTGTGTGTGCAGCGAAATGGACATTTTACTAAAATCAACGCTATTAACACGGTAAAAAATGTAAATACCAACTCAACGGCAGACAGACGTTAGTGTAAAAAATTACTATTTAACTTAAATTGTAATACAGGTACTACAGTTTCCCAAATCGTATTTTATTATGCCTGTACACATTCTGTCGCTAATAATTTTATATTATGCTCAAAAATTGTGCCCGCATACAAATAATGGAAGCTATATATTAAAGTTAATTACTATCTCTATATGGGTATTAAAAAATTCTGTACTAGTATTATGTAATATAATTCAACTGTACCAGCAGAAGCGTTGCATTAAATGCGTAGACGTTTATAGTCGTGATAGTCGTTTACAGTTGGGTATAATAGATTTTCTTAGAACTCATTAGTGAATCTGAAAACTTATGGGATGCTTTGTCATTGGACTTTAGAGAGCCATATGGTTTTGACATGTGGAATAATAAAGCCATTGAAACAACTTGGCATCCTCCGCTTGCTCATTTCTACTAAAATAGAAGCAGTTAATAACTGTGTTACAGAATACAAAGAACTTCTCCGCCGGGGGGACAAAAAAATCATATCTCAATCACTCTTCCTTCAACGAACATCCATTGCAACCAGAATCCTTATTATACACTAACATCATGAAAAAAGGCAGTTTGACAAAAGGCAATGTACATACAACTACAGCACGAAGAAGAAAATAATATCGTAGAAAAGAGAAACTAATTTAGCAAAATATTCTTTCCTTGTCATTATTACCATTCTGCACAGTCTGCCTCCTCACTTCTGCTTCCAACCCAAGAGACATGCGTCTCCTCCTCATTCTTATTCATCTTTCTGTTTCATATCCCATTCTATTGCCCAGTACATTCATTCCAAATAAAATACTCTTTTCAGTCACGCTTAATACTTCTCTCATACACTACTCTATCATTTTTTTACAAATTAATTTTTCCCACTATGAAATACATGTTATAAGAAAAAGTACGTAAACTTACTACAGATAATAATATTACATGTATAATAAAATTACGTTAATACAATAACAATGCATCAAATTATATAAGAATAAAACACACGTATTACATTGGCAGACAGTAAGATAGTTAATGTTTGGGATATAGACTATACAGGCAATATTTTATTCAAGGTAATTAATTTGCTATTTTTTCCATTATTTACCTATATAATATAGCCATATAATATAGTAGATGTAATATGATAATAATGTCATTGAAAACAAAAGTAGAATATTAAGTAGTCAATCTGAGCTCTATTCATCTCTTGAGCAGAATTGGGGAATTCCCTTTCCAAATAGAATTGCACATTATTCACATACAGAGGATAACACAATCTAGTTCATTTCAATATATTGTAAGAACAGACATTGGTGAAAGAAGAATATGCAACTTCTGCAAAAATTGAACTGTGAATCGGATGTTGGCATAAACTACTGAAAAGAGTATCGTGCCTATTTACATATGGATTCTGTGGAAGAACTGAGATTGCTAAGACATGTTTACATAAAAGAACTGCTGCGTGTGTTCAGAGTTGCGTGATGATCAAGTAGATATTTATTCCCAACCTATACACATCTCTCCACACACATAAAGCCTATACACATAGTACACCCACCATATTTTAAGCACACTTCGATGTATTCTCCAAAAAGGAAGATTTACATACAGATCCACGTAGAATGTAAGTATAAGTAGGTATAGATGAATCGACGACAGAAGAGATGAAATCAAATTTTATCTTTCAAAAACCAATTTACGAGCGATGTTCTCGCAAAGATGGATCTTTGCTTTTACTTGGCTGCATTTGCCTTGGCAGCTTGTCATTTCATACAACGTCGTTATCAGATTGTTCTAATAATGCTATACGTTCAAACTTAATACGACCAGGTAGCTTCTTCCTTCTCAGAAACAACTTAGCAGAGTACTACAAGGTAAATTCACTCATCTGACATTAATACATATAACTCACTCTCTGTACTGATCTTTGAATTCAAGACCAAGAAGTACCACTATAAGAATCCTCCACACATCAAACGACAACCCGGTTATTCATGCACACCAATAAGTTTCTTCAGTTGATCTTCCATTTCCATGCAAGTTGATCTGTAAACGTCTTCGAGGCATTTACTCAACCAACGTTATCATTTCCGACCACCTATATAGCAACTATCTAAAATTTAAGGTAAAATCTAAAAATAGGATTATCTCTTCTCCATATAACACATGTAATGTAAATGAAATGATTTTTTGGTATAATATGTTTAGTAATGACACGAGGTGAGTTGATTTGGTTGATTTTGTGGTGTACTGATGAAATATCCGAATCTCATGCCACGAGTTTCCCGAGTTTGGATTTTCGTAAAGTCAATCTTCCTACGCACAGTAAATATACGTGCCAGTGCCACAAGTAAGTTATCTACGAGATAATATTATGCGCCCACTTGCGTAAATGTTGATCTCTTTCTGCAGACATCATCATCACCACACAAACCTTGCTATTTCCCATTCAGCTATACATCATCCCTGCTTATATTGTTATATCCAGCTGACTAGTTGATGAAAAGAGTAAATTGAAGATAAGAGTGAGTGACGGTGTGGTGGAATGGCAGGAGCAGACATAAATAGCATCAAGATGCCAGACACAAGCACAACATCAGCACAGAGAGAGAGAGAGAGTTGAAAAGCCTCTGAGTCTTAACCATCGCTCGTCAAGGATGCCATATAAAAATCTGCATGACTGTTTTGGAACGGTTTTAAGGAAAGGTAAGAGAGAGTTGGTCTCTGTGTTGTGTGTGCATATCTATGCTGCGCCTTAAAGCTGTCACAGCTTTTGCATTTATACTTGCTCTGTTTCTGTTGGTTTGGTAAGTGCTCAGCCACCGCATGGATCGGTGGTGCCTGCAGAATGCAGCTAAAGGAGAGTCTCTGGGTTGTGGTTCCGTTTGCCTAGCGTGTAGATAATATAATGCAGGGAAGAGAGAGAGGAACTTAACGAGAACTCGCAAGCTGATTTCACGGGTGGCTACGTAAGCTTATTTGTTTAGTAAAAGTTGGATATGTCATTTCAAATCTGTGTTGTGTATTTGTGTCAGCATCAGCATATTGTCTTGTCTTCCCACTTTACCTTTTCACGACTCTCTTTCTCCCACGTCCTTCTGTCATACCCATATTCTATTCTTCATTAAACAAGACAACCTAACCATCATCATCTACTACAATCTCTACTTCCTCTAGAACCTATGCGTCTTTACCACCACCACCACTAAGCTAAGCTACCTGCTCTTTCTCTCTATCTTCATTTCTTGGATAACAGACCTATAGTCGTATTAAGCCTTGAGTATATGATGTGCCTGGACATTATACAACGTGAGTATAGAAGGATGCAACACGATAGGATGGGGTTTAATATTCTTCTTCTCCATTACGCTACATTAAGTTGTTCTACGAGAGAGAATGGTGGTTTGGCTTAGCTGCTTTTGCGGATGAGCACATGAAATGAAATTACCAAATCTAATGCTTCAACTCCATCTCAATCTCTGCTCAAAGTAGAACGGATGAAATGTGACATGACAGCATTAGAGGCTTCGCACACAGAAACTAACATAACTTTAAACATCTAATAAACAACTATCTGTATCTATACCTATGTGAGAAAGTGCCCTAAATATTTAGTATAGGCATAAGCTCAAGCCTACGCTCACACTATGAAGCATCTGATTTTAAAGCAGTGTTCAAAATGAGTAATATCATTTAAAGCAACAACTTGCTACTCTCATATTCAAATTAGATCAAAGTAAAAATATTAAATCATGATAGAAAAGGAAACAATCAAATCTCTTTATATGCATGCAGTTTTATTTGATTATTATTTACGCTAAATAATAAATTCAATACCCTGCTTATTTTTTGCAACAGAAATGAAACAGATTTATAACAGTACAGTAATCGGTATGGACATTGTAGTATTTATTTGAGTACATCATTCTAAATAATAAACTGTGTCGAAACAATTTCTCTAAAGCTGCATTCTGCCTTCAGATAGAACCAGAATTATTAATTTTTAGCACTGTAAGAAACTAAAAACTATTTGACAGGAATATGTTTACAATTGATTACCTTTACAGATACTACTAGATACGTACCTATTTTTATAGGTAGGTACTGGATATGTAGAATGCTGCAATTATTTGAGTTTAAAAAATTGAGCGAGTATTTCCCTTACGGTTTTTTACTTAGGTAACTACTTATTGTTAGTAAAAAAGAAGCAAGTCGATCAATGTGAAAGTGAAGAGAAAGTTCTCAATATATAGTGGACTATGATTATTCCGCGTTTTACAATAGATATAAAATATGTGCTAGCTTTTATACGGAGGAATTCTATGTTGGCAGGTCGAAATAAAATCTTTGGCATGTTCTATTGGAGCACGAAAAGAAGACTGGAATAATGTCGTGAAAATTTAATAAAGACTCCTGGTAGATACTAGATACATAATATTTTGGGATTCGGGGGATTTTGTCAGCCTTGTGTTTTCCGTATGTATATGTTTCCCAATGCCAAGTACAAGTACATACTAGACAGAGAACACTAGGTGAAACCATTAGGTTATAAATACATAAATGCAATACAGAAAAAATAATTGAAGGGGAAAGAAAGCAAAGTGCTACATGACTAAAATACGACAGAAACAACTAAAGAAACAAATCTAAACAGAGAAAAACTCGTGTAGTTTTTTGCCTTGTGATATTCCGTAGACACTTTAATGGCAAATGGAAAGTAAGGCAAAGCCTTTCCGTCTCTCTCTCGCTCTCTTGTCCTGAAACCTTTTTACTCGTGCAGTTTAGCTTTACTGTACACATGTTCTATATTGCATATAATATGTACTACTACGAAATGTGATCCACTCAGAAAATTTGCCAGTTTTTTGCTCCGTGTTCTACATACAGTATAGTATATACCCTATTGTATTATATATGTCATGAGATACACAAGTCTCTAGTACCTAACTACTTATATTGCGAATAGAAGTCATCTTTTTTTGAGTTACATATTCGGGGTCATATATAATTCAGATTTACTTTGTAATTTCAGCCTTCATGCTTCAACAAACATTAGTTTAATAAAATATCAAGTCGGAATAAAGAAATTACGGGTAGATGGGAGCTATTGGGATATTACGGGATGAAAAATTAAAGAGGGAGTTGAAGAATGTGTCAAAAATGTGAGTTAAATAAAGTGGGAAGACGTCAAGGGAGATTAAAATGTGCCATAAATAGTGGAGGAGGGTAAAGAGTGGATTGGAGCTACAAAAGGAAGATCTCTAATCGATTAGATGAAATATTGCTGTACATGTACTTGCAGTAATGTGAGCTAATGGAATCTCACTTGACTTGTGTGTTATGATTTATGGTTGCTATTCCGGGTGAATATAAAGAGATGAGAGAGTTGGTTTTGGTTGCTTACCTGTGTATGGGTGGAGGAGGTGGTTGGGTAAGGCCGAGAGGAAGCCCGTCCTGTTTTTCACAGCTAGGAGTATAAATTTCGGAGTAGTCGTGATTTTCGTCTAAGGCTCTTCCCCGGCTACTATTCAACGTAAGCTCGGGCCGCACAAGTTCTCTCACAGCAGCTTGTAAGTCTCTGGCTAATTGCTGGCACTCAGCGTCCAACCGAGCTCGCAATACCGAAGCATCTTCTTCTTCAGTCGTGGGTGGACTACAAGTTCCAGGCGTTGTTCCTGAAATACAAACAACCGAGAATACAATAATTTGTTTTCATAACTGCTCCACAATCAAATCCAGTTACAAAATACTACTACTTATGTAACATAGCACACAAGTAACAACGTTATTTGGCTTGACTCAAAGACTCTAGCCGAGAAATACAATGCATTACTACAAGATTCTCTCTGGTAGTCGGTTACATTCAAATAACACGAACAAAAACATGTGCACTGCAATGGTTTGTCAGAAAGAATTAGCAAGACTTGTAGTGTATAGAGGAAAACTTATTTCTGGTGGAATACATGAACCTTTTCCCCTCAGAGGAAAAAACTCACAAATAAATTATTACACTTCTGACAATGCTATATGGTTTGTTGCTTTTTCCTTCTGCACAAAGACTCTCGGTGTATAATGTGTTCGTATAATGTGCAGAACGTGTTTCCAGATACTTTTAGTCTTAGTGAATTTCGGGTCGTTTAAAATTTAGTAGGTACCAGGTTTCTGTGTCTATATACCTACACAAAAGTCAGAGAGAAGGTATCCGGAGTTGGATGGATGGATGTACACAGTACATAATAAATAAATACCTTCTCAACAGAAAGATATATAGGACTCACAGCAGTTGCTTTATCCTCACCCAGAAACATTATCTTTTTTATTTGTACTTGGCTGAAAACATATTTCCAGTTTATTATTTGTATTTCACTGCGTACGGAAAACAAACACTTTCCAGGAGAATTTTTGCATTTCGTAGACAGAAAATAACATACCTACGCAAATTCATTTTGAGTATTTGTTAGGTAAAGCCTTATTTTGTTAGCTGGTATCTGTATACATACAATACAGTTAATACAGTATATAAGTAAAGTATATACTACGATGAAAGAATTTCATACAGAATATATGGCTGATTTCATCTTATTATATTGACATTTACGTTTTACGTTTCCTCAGTTTTCCCTTGTACGGTTTTTTATCTTTAACAATTCAGTCTCCTTAATTAAGGTTGAAATCAATATTCAATTTCAAAAGATACTTTCTTCGAGTAAGATGAAACTTAATTAGGTAATTCTTAATTTTAGACTGAAATTTTTATTTGGCAGATGGAAAAGAAGGGAATAATGAAAAATGAAGGAATGTAGAATTGTTGATTTAGTGGGTTAAAAGCACAGATAAACCATGCAAACTTATATACTTATACTTATAGTGAATATAAAAATAATTAAAACATGTCTACCTCGTCGAGTAACACAAAGGATTATCATTTTTACAACATCCGAGGTATAAGAAGTCTTTTATTCAACTGATAAGTTAATTTTGACATGCAAATAGTTAAATAATTAATATATTTTTTTGCTGGCGAAAATTTTGGAAAAAATTGCATGGATATCCGAATTGTGACTTTTCAAACTAGAAATTAATGTTTTAATTTGTGTTTAAATCTGAAATGAAATATAATTTGCAATTATCTAATTTATTTCCAAGCAGAAGTGACTTTTCTGAACACTAATGATCCCATGTCATGAGTATAGGAAGTGATGTCAGCGGACGTATAAAGCTTGAAACCCTGTGATCTAATATTAGCGATCACTTGGCATAAAAGCATTCTCACCCAAACAACTTCGCGGTCGGATCCACTTGCCCACCAAGGGTCTCCTTTTAATTTCAATTCCAAGGAGCCACAATATTCTCTTTCATTCTGAATTCCCTTACCCCAAAATTGCATTACGGCAGCTTTGACAAAAGGATAAAATCCGGGTGCATCAATAACTCTGATACGATCTGACATATTAAGCGACACTGCAAACATATGAACTTCCGGGTCGGGAATGGCGGACTCAAAGAAAAAACTATCTTTGTCTCCCTGTAACTTACTGACGTCACACGATTGTATAAGATTCCACACATTTCTGGCCATTGTGGTTAATATTGCTACCAACAACCTTCGAGAACGGACCGCATCTTCTCCGTCACCTAACCACGGATTTCCTTTCAATTTAAACTCATGCGATCCATAGAAATCTGCTTCGTTTTGAATTTGTCCCCACCCTTCATTTATTGCTGCGCGTATCGGAGCAAACATTGCTTGGGGCAAAGCAAATAAACGAATTCGATCTGACGAATTTAATGAAATACAACATATCACGATCCCAGGGTCAGCAGGTGATCCGGGTGATGAATTAGCCATTTTGCATAATGTCTGTGTGCGCTATCAACTTTATTACAGTCAAATAATTTAACTGTCCAGGAGAGTTTCGCTGGCTCAAGTGTTGCAGGAAAAGTTAAAAAAATATTAAATTCATGCAAATGTTTTTAAATTCACAATTAAGGCGATTGCACTTAACTTATAATAAATTCAATTGACGTATTTTTCATGACAACAAGTAGGTACATGACGGTTTAAGTCCAGGGCAAGACGCGTTTAGTACATAGCAACGGAGAATAATAAGGTGCT
>JABASD010005618.1:0-12020 GCA_019776165.1 Pogonognathellus flavescens
TCCCATATTGCTCATTCAGCCACAAACAAGCTACTTAAAATGCTCACAGTACCAAAACCGGCTAAACCACATTTTGAGCAAATTGAGATTTTTATGTCCTAAGAAAGAGCGCTTTTTTCAACATAGTCTGTGAAATTTTCAGAACTCTCTGCCTTCTGGAAGCGCGTCAATTTTACGTTTAAACATATTGCATTAATTTGGCTATTTCCATTGTTGCAACGCAAGGCTATCTCACCAATGGAAAGAGAGTCGACGTTGGACGAACGTCATAGTTGACTTAGTATAGTTTGATCCATTGTAATGTATGTATGTTGAAACGTATTAATAGTTGTAGTTTACGTATTTCCTTTGTCTGATGCAATTTGTGTGCCAGAATTTGTTATGTATTTGAATGTTGTTGTATTTTTGAGGGAGTGGCTCTCCAGAGCTCGTCGAAGTAGGACGGTATTTGTGTGTGCTCCGAGTGTGTATTAAATGAATTAAATCAGTGTAAATGTGAAAGAAAATATGCAAAAGTGTTGTTTTTGTACATTTCATTATTCTGCTGTTTTCTTTGATTCTCGCCTACAAAAGGGAAATCATTTGGGATTTGCATTTGGCATTCTAGTTCCAAATCCATTTTACACATCGGACCTCAAACGTTGACTATATCGGAAACTATTTGGGAACTGCATTTTGGCATCATAGTTCCATTTTCCTTTTAATAAACCCCGACCGGAAGAGTATTTGGGCAACCATTTGGGAACGCACTTTTGATTCTGCGTTGCCATAATACATTTGCACATCGACCTCGACCTGAGAAGCATTTGGGAAACCATTATGGAAATGGTTATGGATTCGTAGTTGCCATAATACATTTGCACATCGACCTCGACCTGAGAAGTATTTGGGAAACTGTTATGGAATTGGTTATGGATTCGTAAATGCCATAATACATTATACACCGGACTTTAGGTCACCGCTTTATGGAAACCATTATGGAAATGGTTATGGAATCGTAGATGCCATAATTCATTTCACATCAACCTCAGATCAGACTATTATGGAAACCATTTTGGAAATGGTTATGGAATCGTAGATGCCATAATACATTTCACATCGACCTCAGATCTGACCATTATGGAAACCATTATGGAAATGGTTATGGATTCGTTGATGCCATAATACTTTAGACAGATCGAACTTTGTTGTGACTCCATTTGGGAAAGTATATTGGATTTCTGTTCCATTATCTATGATAATTGTCCATAATACCTGTGAATTATTTTGGGCACAACATATTGGAAAGTGATTTGGAAATGCATAAAGGCTCGAGATTTCCATTATACTCTTGAGTGACGGACTTGAGTTTAAATAGTGAGAAAAGAGACACTTGTGATATTGAGACTATATATACGTTGTCCTGGTCCTACGAGAAGTGTTTTTGTTTGTTGGATTGTGGAGACCTGAGCTATCGAGAGGGAAGGTCAGTAGTTGTGACTCGGTGAAGCTGACTCACGGCGAAAAATTCATCAATTAAGTATACCAGTTGGTCAGTGTTAAAAATAAGGCATTTCATTTTGATCGAAAATAAAAATAAAATGAACGTTATTGCTTCCACTGAACATTTTGCTACTTGGGGGTTAGCCGGTTTTTGCATTAAAGCAAATTTGAGATAGCCGGTTTGTGGCTAAATGAGCAATGTCGGATAGCCTGTTCGTGGCTGAATGAGCAATGTGGGTTAGCCTGTTCGTGGCTCAATGAGCAATGTGGCTTAGTCGGTTTTGCATGATCACCCTCGATATTGTGCTGTATCGGTATTTATAATCAAATAATTTTTATTACACCATTCAGCTAGTGTGTTTAGCATTGTATTAATGCGACCAATTTCATTATTTACATCTACCCCATCAAGCCTTATAACAAGGTCATATGCATATAAAATGTAATCACAATCCGAGTATTGACCTACATCAATTATAAACAATGAAAACAACAGTGGGCCAAGGGCAGACCCAGCACCTGTTCCAGCTTCCACATTAAAGTACTTGTAACTTCCATTTCTTATACAGAATATCCTATTTGTAGCACATTACTTCACATGACTTTCGTATGCATTTATAAGAACGTTCGCTCCGTCGCTCCGTCTGCCTGCCATAGAGATAGCTCGAGAAAGTATTGAATTAATTTTCCTAAATTTTCTCAAACGTCCTGCTGCCAAAACCAGTTGACAACCTAATAAACATCAACAGTTAACGTCTATTGTTAGGTAACTAGAATAATTAAATATTCTTCTGCTACTTTATTATATTCGTTTACCAATAGTTTATTCATTAAAAAATAATTTTGCGGTATTTGCAGTTTGCAGTTGGCCTTTGGTTTGAAGTAAGCCGGATTTTGCGTCATTACAATTGAATTACAATGAATATCCCAGCTGAAAATTTTGCTAAAATGAATGGCTCTGCTATTCAAACCGCGACAATGCTGTTGAATAAAATTATTTCGGACAACAGTGAAAGGTGGTTAATGCTAAACAAATACTCTTTTTATAATTATAATATTACTTACCAACTATTTATCAATTATTAGGCAATTAGCAACTTTTTCTCAATTATGTTATTATAATGTGAGTATACCTAAAACGTGATTAGTCCTTATGACACTCAATCATGGATTGCGGATCTCAATTTTGAATATTGAGTTGAAAATATTGCGAAGCATTTTTCTTATTACGTATGATCAATATCTAACTGATTTCTTTGGATTTAATATATTATTTACATTACAATTTTCTGTATTTTTGAACTTGTAGAATATTTTCACCCGGAATAGTTATAGACATTGGCTGTGGAACTGGATATGTGACGAAACATTTTCTAGCTAAATCAGTGGCACATAAGAAGATTTTGGCTTATGACATTGACCCTGCAATGATTGATTACGCTCGTCAAAATTTTACCTCTTCCTCAATTGAATACTTGCTGGAAGATTTCGGTAAAAACTTCAACAATCTCGACTGTGAATTACAAAGCCTGGAACACCAAGTGGATTTGATTTTTGCAAACTATGTCCTCCATTGGATACCTGGATCTGGTAAACTGAATTCAGTGGTGAACATTAAAAAATTGCTGAAGCCTGGGGGCAGATTTTATGGTGCCATTGTTATAGTGAATGATGTTGAAGAATTTATCGATGACGATGAAAAAATGCTCACAACTAAGGGTGTACTTGAAGTGCCAAGCCGTTTGAAACAGTTGGCAATGTGGGAAAAGTATTTCAAAAGTCAAAATCTGCTGGTAGAATTTGAGGTGGTGAATAACAAGTACGATTTCGGAAGTCCTGTTGAATATCAACGAAATTGGGGACAATTTATGACTTTGTGGGGTCAGTATAGTATAAACAACAAAAAATATGAGGAAAATGTTGATAAGTTAAAAGAACTGTTTTTAAGAAGTTATGGGGGTTACAGACAAATGTTGACATCAGATAAGTTAACGAGTACTCAGACAGCCCACATGGAAACAATAATAATAAAATGTACCAAAATTTGAAACAACTCATTTTACATAAATTAACATGTTGTTGCCAAAAATGTACATCCCATATTTGCAAATTGAATTAATCGCATTTAACTACATATCATTTTCATTTCATTTGCAATATTGCAAAACTGTTAGCCTGAGAAAAAAATATAAAGAGTGTGTAGAATGAATAGAGTAATGTTAATAATTGTAAAATTGTAATTCTTTTGCTTTCATAAATAAATTTAATTGTTCATAAAGGGTGAATACACGACAGTTACATAAACTTCGTTTCATGATAAAATATAATGTTGACTTCAAATTTAAAAGTTCATAATTCATAATATTCAAAAACAATTTATGCTATGATTGTGCTATGCATGGTTTTTGTTTATTTTTGTGCATACAGTTTGTGGGGCATGAGTCTTGGAGTTCGGAACGGTTCATTTACCTAGTCCTGCTTTTGACATTTATGCAGTGCACTGCTCGCTCATTTCCAACCTCCAGCAACTCATCTCCACTCACCTATTCCCTACCTGCTCTACACTTAACCCATAGCTGCTCCCTGTATGGATTTCTCTTCTTCACCGAAGTCTTTGCTCTGGACAAAACTCCAAGTCCTTCATTCAACTCTCCTCATTCTGGATCTTGAACTGGAGTAGTTCAGATCATCTTCACTGCCTAGAGCTGGACTAGCCTGGAGGAGATCTTGACAGACTTAGATGTTTCTACCTTCGCTTCGTTTACTTTAGCTTTAATTAGTATGTAGCTTTTGCTGTGCATCATTTACCTATGTAACTACGTGGCTTAATTCAGCTTATTTATTCTCTCAGTAAATTGTAAAGATTCTCACAGCCACAAACACAGCATCGAATGTGTTTCATAATTTCATTTCATAAATCGAATTCCGTTTCTAACTTCCAAATTCTTTATCTGCTAGTTCACTCCACGAGTGTCCAAGTATATCATTGAGTAATGACTAATGACTACCCATGACCCATATTTAAAATAATCCCAAAGTTAGTACAGTTCAATTCATAATATTCAAAATTGAGACGCAAGATAACTTTGCCCTATGGGACAATTCTTCTGATTTACTGAAACTTCATTTGCATAAATACATCTATATTATACATACGAAACCACGATACTAATGGCAATGACATACTGGAGGAGGCATATTGAGACTCCATTGTATAATACAATACCCTTTGATATGAATGAGCGTGTTTTCATTAATGCTGGCTCTCGAGCGCTCGTTAAGCTTTTAACGAGCCGAGCCGTTAACGAGCGAGCCGTTAACGAGCCGAGCCGTTAACGAGCGAGCCGTTAACGAAGCGAGCCGTTAACGAACCGAGCCGTTAACGAGCCCATGGCGAGACGTTTAACCAGCCGAGCCCGGCTCAGTCTGCGAGTGAGCCGAAGTGGGTTCCCATCAAACAATCTCCCGATACTCAAATTCAGAAATCAGTCCTTTCTTTTTCAATGTAGATAATTTTGTCGACAACTCAATTACTTCTCGTTCTTTACTCATTATGGCCTTTTCCCGTGCATTTACTTATTCAAAAATTTACCGTTTCACGCTCAAAATTTCGAACCAAGAAACTTGACAAATAAATGTTTTTCCGAGATTCTTTCATAATGTAAACACGATGACATGAAATCAAGTTTTAGCTCTATAACAACCAAGGATATCTACTGTTACGCACGCAAATGGTAAAGCCCCAAAATCTATAAATGTGTACATGTAAAGGTGATTGATTCAATAACTATTGCTCGTTGTTCAGATCTTTTTTTATAATTTTATTTGATAATATAGTGGAGTCAAGAGCGTATTTAGGAAGGAATTTAGGAAAGTTGCAAAAAGTTTGGAAAGAAGCCATACAGTTTTTAACATTTTAAAGTTCACGTTTATTACTGAATAGCCTGAATAGCCTCAACGACGTACCGAGTACTGAGAGGGGGGGTGGCCGCAGGAGCACTTGCTTCCCAAATTTCGAGAAAAATGTAAAAAACCTGCAAAAAATTGCCAAAATTTGCCCGCGATACTATTGTATTTTTCGGTTATTTTTGCATAAATTTGCACTCATTTTTTAGAATTCGCGCGAATTTTTGGGATCCAATATTGCTTGCCTTTTAATAATAATAATAGTGTGTTTATTCAGCGATTGATATGGCCATAGCCTTTACAATCACTTACAGATATTATCATTTTACAATTTCTTGGCTTTTATTAGACACTAACACTTTATTCTTATGTTATTATATAATTTGTAAAATCAGTGGGGGATATTTGTTTGTGATCACCGGACTTGAAGCCCCGACCCCGGACTCAAAAATAATTGAGTTCACAATATACATTATTTTATTGTTTGTATGTATTGTTTATATTATTTATATATTATTATATATTATTTAATTATTTGTTTCAGTGTTTTGTTATTTACTGCACAAAGTTAAAGCTTTAAATACAAAGCTTTAAAAATTTAATTGTTTTAATTGTTTTATTTAGTTGCTGATTTGTATTTAATGACTGCACTATTGAGCAATAACAATTATATTTTTCTCTTGCTGTAGAAATAAACGTCATAATATTGTTACAAGTGACATTGATTGAACTTGTAAATAAAAAAACTTTCATTCTAATAGCACCTTGAGTTCTCGATAATTACAATTTCTCTTGGAAAGTGGTGAATGCGAATATTTTACAAAATATGTGCTTCGACTACAACTGTGTTCCTAACTGCAATAAAATATAGTTTCCTATAGTTTCAGAAGGATGGTATTTATAACCGTGTTAATTTATTTGTTCGTCCTAAGTCGGTTGACTTTAGGTTCAATTGGTACGTAGCTTCTATGTTATAAAATAGTCAAATATTATAATTATACCATTACAGTATTTCATAAATTATGGCAAAAAAATCTTTTGTTGATTAAACTAACAAATTCACTTTAAGAGAGTATCAAAGCAGACCGTCCTCCTCGTCTGTCTGTACTTTTACACAGTAACTTGAATACGCTTTGAGATATTTTGATAAAATTTGGTACAGACTAGTGAGGACCCTGTACATACGAAGATGACGTCAATTGGTAAACTCCTGTATTCTAAATACTAATAATAAATAGTAAAGGTGACGAGGGTATTCGTAGGTAAACCAAAATTTTTTGAATACTTCTTATGCTTGAATTCTTGAATGACAATTTAGGCTTTTAATACATATACAAACAGTAAAAGAAGCTATACTATACGGTCACTCGCAGTGTCAAAGTGGACACTTTGACGGCTTTGATGTATTAGTCAATATTATAAGTATAATATTTCATTTCACAGTTCACCTCTTTACTTCCTTCAACCGCTACAACTCATTTATTTCTTCAAAAGATTATTTTGCGCATTACACAGGGCCAACGGGCCATAATCATTCATTCTTTTGTAACGGAAGCTTGCTTACAAAAAAGTCCAAAGGCCAGTTTTGTATTTCATAATATAATTTTCAAAAGGAATGCTTATCGGGTTCGTCACTATAAAAGATAATTTTGCTCCATCTGCAAAAAAAATAATTTCGGAGTGCCCAAACTGCTAAATGGTACTTAATAAAAAAAATGAGTTGAAAGGCAAAATCACGTTGCTTTATAAAAACTAGGGTGTTTCTGGTTTGCAATTGGCGTCAGCCTTTAGAGGTAAATTGGTTTCCTATCTACTTACAATAGTCTTCAAAAAGAAACGACCAGATCCGCGATACGCTTATACGATTGCCAATCTTTGCTACACTTACAAAACAGTATATACTTAAAGCTTTGCGTTAAGTATTAATTTTACATTATAGTAAACCTAGAGGTAAAACCAGTTAAAGACTTTGGACAAGTAATGACTTTTAATTCAATATGTTTTCGTGTTTCTTTTTTATTACAGAATACGTCGCGACTTCAGAATTCACAACTAAAGATAGGAGCGAAACAAGTGGATGCCACATGTGGTATGCATATATTATATGTACTTGTACTGACTGTGGCGCAAGTAATTATATTACTTGCAGATTGTATTAAAAAATAAAATGGAAAAAATAATTAAATTGGTTTGACAGAGTGTGGAGGTACTCAAATAAAAGACTCCATTTCGGGTGACGCAGTGCAGAACGAATTTCCATGGCAAGTTTACATTCGCGTGGATCACGGGAATACTCGCAAGCCGCTCAGAGGAATTTATTGGCCAAGGGGCTTTCATGACTGTGGAGGAACAATCATCAACGATTTATTTATTTTGACCACTTCAGGTTGTATTTTAAATTTTCAGCCGTACAGGGATTCATGGTTGAGCGATGCTGAATTCTTGGCTGACATTAAGAAAAAGGAAATCCATCCATCCAAACTGCGGGTTTATTTAAACATCGTGAACAAGAACCCTAAGTTGGTTAATGAAGCTGTATATCAAACTGTTGAGAAAATCTACTACCACAATCAACTTCCTTACCCAAATCTAAACTCAACGTATGTATTTTGCTTTTGCTTTATAAAATGCTCATAGAATTGTCTATTTACGTATATCATATCGCCCGATCATATGCTTATTTTTTCAGCTCCAATTCCTTTGACATAGCAATGCTTAAGTTGACGAACAAACTAGTGTTCAATTCTCAAACAAACATTTCTCCTGTTTGTTTACCACCAGCCAATTTCCAAACTTCCCAGTGGAATTCTTTGAACAACGCGATTGTAGGATGGTACTCCAAACCATTTGAAAAAGATACCTCAAAAGTGAACCAATTGAAGAAAGTGAAAACAGGAGCGATATATAATGGCTGTGATTCCTTGTTTACAAACGATATTTTATTTCCCAATTATTTTTGTACGTCAGAATACATCAAATATGTAAGACATTTCAAGTTCACAAAATATACACACCCTTTCCACTATGTATAATAATATTATCAAGATTTAACACTTTGAAATTATCCAAATTTTATAAAGGAGCGTTTTTAGGGTTCACCAATGGGGTATCGATCGGGCGTTAGAGATTCTCGTAAACTGGCGACGGTGACTGTAGCTCTGTGATCCCATAACTCTTAGGGCCCTTCATTGTAAAATATAGTTAAACATAGAATCTACGATGGTTATCAGAAGCGTAGCCGGGGTTTGCCATGCTATGGATGCCCAACCGCTACCCTGATTATGTTATTAGTAATTATTCATTATATGTTTTTGGAATTTTCAAAAACGAAGGCAAATGTACAAAATTTGGCTCCAAAATAACTCAAAATTGCAAAATCTTCCTCGCTATTTAATTTAATTTACGCAATTTAATGTGTCTCTGGCTCATTTTAGCCTTAATTTTGCTCTAATGTTTTACGCTGCGCTCGGGTATGAGGATGTATACCGTATTGCCGGTATTATAAGCCGTGGTTACTAATATGTCAAATCCATATTTTGGGGAGGCTTCTCTTAAAGGGAGGCGAGGCTGTAATAGATTGAGACTTTTATCTATGAGTCAAGTAAAGTTGTCATGAAAAATATAAAATTATTTGCACTATTTCTATACAACACGTCAAAAACCCTAAATATTTGTGTTTTCTAACAAACTTTTGACTTTTATCGGTCAATTCTTTGTGAAACGCAAGTAGACAATGTTCAGCCCATGCTGAATTTACGTCCAACTCCAACAGTTTTGATAAAAAGATTTTTGGTGGGCTTTTAATTAAGGGAGGCTTTCAATAAGCCAAATTTATTTTAAGGGGAGTCTACTATTAGAAGGAGGTTAGTAATAGAAGGGGAGGCTACCGACAATATATACCGTAAGCTTAAAACGTGACCATGGTAATCCGAGTTACACCCATGTGTTCATACATTAATATTTTGTTTAACCCCAAGATATGAGGTTGGATTTAAATTACCTTCGATTATGTGCTTAATTTAAAAATTATATTCCAATAACTGAACGTGGGGAAACCAAATGTTATTTTCAAAGATGGATGCTGGAAGCCCGTTTGTGACTTACACTACCCAGAATAAAACCCTTCAATTGGGCATCTTGTCTTGGATAGTTCCGTATATTGGAGAAGGTCGGCAAGTGCAAAAAGAGTTAGACGACTCTGGTCCATGGGGACTGTTTTCCAACCTAACCAGCTCACGTAAAACCCATTTTGTAATTTTTAAATATGTTGTTTGTTAAAGAAGCATTAAAATGATTATGTGAAGTCACATAAATATTATTACTAAATTCTCAAATCAAATTTTTGGTACCCAAAACTGTAGCTTGTCCAAATGACACACGATTTTGGCAATACGCTTAAAAATACCTCTGACATAAATATTTCACAAAATCGCAAATTTCATCTCGTTATAAATCTTAGTGGACGCAAGAATATATGTTTTAAATTTTTCGGTACCAAAATTTTGTTTGAGAATTTAGTAGCAAATTTAATATAACTTCATACATAAAACCGCTTTGGCAAAGCTTGTGCAACAAGCGAAGGCAAAACAAACCATCACAAAATAATTTGAATACCCTTATAAGCAAAGATTTATGGCCATCGTTAGCAGTAGACACCCGTCAAACGTCATCAACGGTCAACCAAGCCAGCAGCCAGTAGAATTGAAGGGAAACTATGAGTCACATGGTTTTGCTTCAATTCTATTGGCTGCTGGCTTGGTTGACGGTTGATGACGTTTGACGGGTGTCTACTGCTAACGATGGCCATAAATCTCTGCTTATAAGTATACACGAATTTTGATCTGATAGGACTTCAGGCGTTCATCATCTATCACAGTGGAAAGGAAGGAGCTCGATGGTGTAAAGATCCGCTCGACTATATGCTACCGAATATCAATCGGAGTAAAAATTATGAGGAACCATGGAAAAACGCAATTTTCCCTCCTAAAGTTGAAACAAGTTGCAGTAAACAAACATTCGTAATATTCATATTATTCCTTACCTCTCTTTTCTAGGTGTGCTCAGTCCTATTTTTTTGTTTTTTTTTTGTTAGTGTGCGGTCATAGCAAACGAGAACTATCAGAACGGGTTTTGGGTGGGCAGGATACAATTCCATTTGAGTTTCCCGTGAGCAAATAAATTTGATTATGTTTGTAATATTTGACAACAATTATATCAAGAGTTTCAAGCTACAGTTAATACTAAAAATCTTTCAGTGGCTTGTAAACTTGAATGGTGAATGTGCGGGATCGGTAAAAAAATAGATTCATACTAAATTAAGTTTAAGCATATCGTGGGAGTTATTAATTTAAAATTTTCATTTAGATCATAAACGACCGAATGATACTCACAGGTAAATGAATTTATTATACAATACAATGAGTACCATGTGAACTTCAGATTTAAAACCATATAAAGTAAAAAATTGTTATAGCGGGGCATTGTATAGTGCCATTCGAAAATGGCTTTCTCAGGGACGGTCTAAGAATTTTACGCAGGCCAAAGCCGAAGAAAAACGTTATTGTATACGGCCATGTTCATGAACTTACCTACTCTGATAATAAGTACGCAATTAAATTGTTTAAAATATTTGAATTATAATATTTGATTCATCTGTGATGAAAATTGAAATCAATGTAATTTATGAACAGTGAGAATATACACCCACAAGGAGATTTTTTTAATTTAACAATTCAACGAATAATTACGTATCCAGCATTTTTAATTCCAGAAGAAAATGTGAAGTATGAAAGTTGATTTTTTTATATATTATCATTTTCGGTAAAATCATCAAAATAAATTGAATGCATTATATGTTAAACATGACAGGGACAGAGGCGGACGTCATTTTGGAAATAACGACATTGCACTAATAATCCTAAAGAACAAACTGAATATCACAGACCCGAAGTTCAATCCGGTATGTATCCCTGAGGCAAGTGATGTCATAAACTCATATGTTGGAAACGTCACATTGGCAGGTTTGAAATAATAACTTAAATAATCATTCTTAGTTGAAAATTATGAACACGAATAGTATACGAGTATTGTTCCACCTGATTAATCTGTCATCATGGCCTATGTATAGCTTAGTTGGTCATACCAATACAGAATAGACCTTGTCACAGATTCCTTAAACCGCCATTGCAAATGAAAGCTCGCAGTATAATATAAAATACCCATAGTAAAAATAGTGTTCTAGAATCATGCTACTATATATCTGCTAGATGTTAAGCCGTTGCAAATTATATATTTGTCAATAAACGAAGGAATAATCAAACTCCATTCTAGCACCATTTGATAAATGATTTTGCATTTGAATGGTTTGAATATTATTTTTAGAGGATACAAAAGGATATTCTATTGAATAATTTTTACATACCATTTGCCGTGGTAATTTTATTTTGATATATTATTTCAGCGATATATCACAATAAATAATTTCCACCATAGCCAGTCAACATATCGCTACCTTAATCATGAAAACGGACAAGTCAATTTTTCATATCATAACAAACGGACAAGTCAATTTCTCAATTTCTCATATCATAACAAACGGACAAGTCAATTTCTCATATCATAACAAACGGACA
>JABASD010005619.1:0-12019 GCA_019776165.1 Pogonognathellus flavescens
ATTTGTGCGTTATTCTCTGACGGTCAGATATGCAACATTGTCGCTCAACGAGGCCACATGGCTGGAGCTGTCTTTGAATTTACTGACTGAAACTGTATTTAATTTATTGTCCTTATATATATACATCAGGGTCTACTGTAACAGGGAATTCCAAAACTGAAAGTTTTGTTGTGAGCTATTTGGGACCGCATAATATGTTCAATGATTCACTAGCAAAGAGAGCTCCCGCTAGTTCATTTGATGATCTGATTAAGGGAATTAAGAGGAGTTGTGCATCAAAAGTAAGTGATTACGACTTTGAAGATAATTATATAAATCTCCTCAAGAGTTGGGATAATGGTGAATATCTGCTTGTTTGAAAGATCCAGAGTGTGCCCCAGAAAAATCATCCCTAATCCGTTAAATGTTAAATATCTATTTTTCTAAGCTAATATTCCATCACTAATATTATGACAATTATTTTTGTATCAATTAAACACTGACATCCTTTCAAAGATACAATCACCTATTTTGTACAAATATCCACAATTAAAAAATGAACTGCAAGTTGCAGTTCATTTTTTAATTGCAGGAAAATGTTTGCAGTCTGCAATGTATAAATGATGGGTGACTGATGAAATGAAAGAGTTTGGATCTGTTATTAATTAGCAAGTGTTATAACAACTGAAATAATGTGTTGTGTACATTTCAGTATTAATAAGGGTAATATTTTATAATTATTTTTGCTTTTGCAGAAATTACAGTATGGTGGGAGGGATTATTATTCGCGAAGTTCTAAAGGAACCATGGAAAATCAGCTTTCTTTGCAAGACACAAACAATACTGCAATGGTATTAACATCGCACAATATATTATACCCACAAATTGTACTTGAAGAAAAAGATGTAGATAAATCAGATTTTCAAGTGATTCGACAAGTAGAATCGACAATATCGGCAACCTCAGTGAGCGTTATGACTACTCCGGTTGAAAGCCTTCACTTGATTGGTAATGATTGTTTACAATTCCAGTCTGAAGAACTTAAAAATGAAATAATTATCAGCACTTTCCCAGAAACAGAACCAGTTACCTATGTTTACGGAGAAGATGCAGAAAATTCGGTATTGGATAATGTCGGAAGTGTCTATAAAACTGAAAATTCTTTGGCTGTGAATGAGGAATCCGAAAATGCATTGAATAACAACGAGGGATCTGAACAGGTTTGTGAAAAAATTATTTGTATTGCTACACCATCAATATGATTTAGAAAATGGGTTTTGTTACCTCAAAGGTAATTTTCCTATACATTGTTGTATGCAATGCATAATGAGTATCACAATAACTGTCACGTATGATTCAATCCATCAGAATGTCAAAAGCAATATCATCTACTTTAGCCGCACGAAGTAATCTGCGCTACTATCTGTCTATAATAATTTTTTTTAAAATTGGCGAACATAATTGTGAATTTAAATGTTGAATTCTGTGTACAAATTTTAGGGTGCAGACCAATCCAATTTACATTCAGAGGAAATACTTCCAGGCCCAACGGAGCAGTATAACGGTACTCTGGATATCGCCGATAATATCCCGACAACCTCAAGCGGGGGAAATGATGAAGTAGACGATTCTTACATTGTGGGCTCCATACCTGAAACTTTATATTGCGCACCAGATAGCGACGCCGACGGTGGTTTCATTCTCGTTGACAGCTCTGGAAGAAGATATACAGTTATGGCCCACTCTGCCAGTTTACAATTATGGCCGAGAACAAAATAACAAAACGTGTCATGTTTTAATCTTCCTTCAAATAAGTAAGAAACAATTCTTAATAATTGTCCGATGCACACATAGGGGATGTCAAATAGAAGTAAGCAGATCTCGATCAAAAATTAAGCATTCTTCAACCGTTGTTTTATTCTTTCACCTTGAAGGAAAAATCCGTGAGCTCAGGTCAATCCCAGACTATGATTTATAAAATTTTAAGCTCAAAGGAGTTTTCCCGTCTGAAAAAAAATCTTTTAATTTTCCGGATTCGTTTTTTCAACATATTAGAAGATAAATTACTCATGTAACCATATGAAATCTAATTCATTTAAAAAATACAGAACAGGCCAAATTTTTCAAAAGGTTTCATCCCGTACCAATTCTTTGTGTGTGTTATCCCTGTAAAACGTAATAACCGACACATTTCTCCTGTTTCAAAGCAACATTTTTCTAGTGACGACCCTATGTGTGTTGTTGACTTTTATTAATATTATTAATACCAAGTACATCGAAATTTATTATCAGAGAGTGACTTTGGAAGATATGGGAATATTGATTGAAGGACATTCCTAAAAACAGTTTGCTTTTTCTTAAATATTATGTGTGATTAATTTTACTTATTACAATATAAATATGATTGCAAGATTTACAGCAATTTTTGAAACTGAACCCGCAGATTTTTGTTTAGTAACCATTTTTTTATGTAATGTGTGTTCAGCTTTTTTCAGAAAATTATCGAATATCTTCATCATGCTTGTATTATTATGATTTCACTTACGCTGCTGTAAAATTTAAAATTGTAAACGATTTAATTGTGTATTGTTAAGATCATTTTTAATTGAACATCTTAAGTATCAGTTCCAACGTACAACTTCCAAATTAGACTTCCATGTATATGTGTGTATTGAGACAAAGAAACATCAATATTTACTATGCCGTGTTATAATCACTCAGGTTGTTTATCATTCTATTTTACTGTATGTCAACCATGTTGTAAATTATGTTTAAATAAAATCTGTGTTGAAAGCTTACGCCTAATTTCCAACAATAATTATAAATAAAATAGATACGATTTAATTGAACAGAACGCAATGCATCTGCCAGGTATTTTCCCATCAGTAGTCAGTCGGCAGTGTAACAAAAAATTGATTATTTATAACAATAACAAGTTTCTACTCTACGTATGTTACTAAAATATCATAAACCTTATTTAAAAACTATATTGTTATTTTGCGTGGAATAGAAATATTTTGATAAAATGAACTATAACTATGGGCAGTTATTAAATGTCTGTGAGTAAATCACTATTCTTATTGTCTGCGCATTATGATGTTGCCAAATATAGGCTATTGAACAGGTTATTGAAATAGCTAGGTTATTGAAAATTTTAATATCGAGTAATTAATGGTTCATCACATAATATTAGTGAGATAGCGATGCAAATTTAGCTGCACAATATTGATAATTGTTTAAAAAACTAATAGAAAAATGTATTTACAAAATTAGCTTCATAAACAAAGCTGGCTTTCAAAATAGAGCCACAATCGATAAAAATTAATTATCAACATCAACGATTATAGTTCATTGGTGTTTTTCTCGCAATCAGACCTCGCTGTTTCTTGTGGCTGTATTTTTTATGCCGCTGCTGCTGGGAAAAAAATGTTCAGACTCAGCTTGTTTTGTCTGAGTATACGAATCGTGTTTGTCAATTCATCAATATGACTCATTACATGCTCAGTCGCCAAACAGTAAGAGAGAGGCAAATGCGTATCTACTTATGGGGTCACCGGAAATGAGTCATCCCCTTAGATTCCAGTCGTCCGCAGATTTTGCCACTTTTTGAACTCTGTCTTGACCCTCGACTTGAGCCCTCCCCCATTAGGCGATACGCACTTGGGGAAATGTAAATAGTTGTTGTATCGCTACAAATAGAAGTATCTCTAAATCATTTTTGGTCTTGCTCTCAAATCTCAAATGAATAATAAATTCTTATAACAATCACCCTGCTAAATTGTATATAAATATTTCTTATTGGTCTCTTTGAAACCAGTCATAATGGTGTTAACGGGCAACTGGATGTGTAGTTACACGAGAAGTTTATGCAGGAATGAAATAAACGAAACCAAATACCCTGCTGAGATTGCAAATTTCCAGTCTGATTCGTCATCGTCTATAAAAATGTCCCCATCTTCGCATACAACGAATTATTTATTATTGAATAACTAACCTTTGTCACTATGCATTTCCTCATTCGTCTGAATTTATTTATTTACAGTATTAGAGTCAAATCTCAAGACCCTGAACCTGAACCAGTACAGTAAAAGAACAACACCGACTGCCTACTTCTGAAGAAGAAAAATATCATTTTTAACCATTAAGAGCTCTAACTACATTTAACACACATACCATTTAGTAAAATTTAAGTTTGTTTATTGTTTTTGCCTTTTTAATTATTTTTTCATACATTTACATTTTAAATTCATTTTTTTAAATGTGGAGAAAACAATGTGAAGATACAATGAACAGTAGGTTCAAAGCAGTGTTGACAAACAACTTTCCGGATATTCCTCACGACGTTGTGTTTGTAGTGGGAGAAGAAAATGACAAGAGGAGCATTTCGTGTCACAAATTATTTCTGGCCATAGCATCCCCTGTGTTTGAAGCAATGTTTAGCGGGAGGCGGGAGGCACAATGGAAATGGGACAAAACCTTTAGACGTCGATACTTGTGAGGTAAATTTACATCTATTTTAGAATTCGATTAGAAACTTTGCATTACCATACCATGTACAAATACATAGACATTCTTATTTCTCATATTATCCTATACCGATCCTTTACCTACATTTTCCGAAACTTTATTATTTCTTTTTCATTTAATATAATTTTTCATTTAGAATAATTACAAAATTGAGCAAACAAACATAATTCCTTATTTCTTGTTTTATTTTCAAAGGTTCCTAGCAGTGTCGATTCGGTACATACAATTTGTGTACCGGACATGGACCCGATGGGCTTGCAAAATGTTATTCAGGTAAATTAAACATTGTTCTATTTGTATACATAGCAATTAAAATTAAATGAATTACATTATTTGACAAATTTCAATTTTTATGACAGTACGCATATTGTGGCAAACTGGATGTGAAGGTAGAGGATGCCTTAGTGACGATGTACGCGGCTAATAAATATGACATACCAGAACTCATCGCACATTGTGCTGAAGTTGTGAAATCTGAAATGACTTTGGAAAATGCACTGACGATTTATCAATCCTCAGTACTCTTAAACATGGAGGAACTCAAACAAACATCTTGGCAATTCATTATCAAGTATAAGGATAAGAAAGTTTTCTTCATTTACGACATACTGATTTATTTTTCCATCGAACCAAATAGTATCTATATTCTTTTCTCCGTATGAAATAATTATTAATGCATTTTAAGCAGACATTTTCATAATCCAAACAAATATTGTGTAGGTAATCAAAAATTACGCGTGATTTTTTTTTTAAAAAGCTGAATTAATTATACAAAACAGATTTCTGTTGTTCAATTTTGTTTCATGCTTTGGTGTTTTTAATATTGTGGTGCATTAGTCAATTTTTTAAAGTAGATAACTGCAACGAAAGATTTTTTAAATAATATAGAGAGTTTGTCGCATTAAATAAGTGCGGGCCAAAGGCATAACTACGTATGGGGTCAACAGGCTTGAGCCCTCTCCCCCAAATTCCGGAAAAAAGGGATTGTCATTTATGACGATTTTTGGGCTTTTTCAGCCCATCCTGAGACGGTTCTAGCCCCCATACAAATTTCTAGATACGCCCCTCGTGCGGACTGTAACATATAAAATGTATATTTGATTGTAAAGAGTGGAAACAGGTTAATTCTATTTTTTATTTAGGAATTGTGGTACATTTATGGATTCACAGCAATTTCTCCAACTTGCAGAAGAAGATTTATTCGAGTTTATAAAATTGGAACCGATTGGGGGGAAATCTGAGTTTGAGATATTTCAGGCCACGTTGAGGTTAAACGCATGGGAAATGCATGGGAAATGAAACATACGCATGTAGTTTTTCCAAATAATATTAAAATAGTAAACTTTTTTGATTTTATCTTGCAAGGTGGGCAAACTATCAATGCGACGAACAAGAACTTGAGCGCTGTGCCGAAAATATTAAAATATTGCTTGAAAATATCATTCCTCTGATTCGCTTTCCAGTGATGAGCACTGAGGAGTTCAGCGATTTTGTGGAGCCCTGTGGAATATTAAACCCGGATGATTGCATCATCCTCTACAAGTATTTCAGTTTTTCTGGTGAAAAAAGGTGAGAATTTTTATTTTTACAGCGATGTTCTGCAAATGTTGCATTGTGATTTAAATTCTGTTCGATTTTATTTAATGTATTTACATAGACGGGCTCTTTCCACTAAAATAAAATATTCGTGCAAAGAAAGGACAACTGTCCCAAGTCCACCAACATTTGCTAATGTCAAATTCTACAATCCTGACATGAAATATGGGCTCCAGCAATTTGTTGTCGATCTAATTCGCCCATTTTCAGCAACGAGCTTTGATGAGTACGACATTTCATGTCTCTTGAAATGAAAAAATTGTTCCATTTCTGAAAACATACAATCTTTTCATTTCTGCACATAAATGGAACTTCTCCAAATCGAGTGACGATTATTTTTGAAGTTCGTGAAACGTTTCGCTTTTGCAGTGTGCATTCGATTAAGCGCCAAAATTACATTAAAAAATTCTACTCTTTTTACGTTATTAGAAAAGCTTGATATCTAAAACTGCTATTTAAAACAGAATTATACAGGCATTATTACTACAGTGTTGTTCAACTTATCCTTAGATAAGGTCATTTTCGTAAGAACATTAATTTATGGAAATGCAATTTATGCCTATTTTTATTTAGATTTACAGAAATGGAACGGTGTTTCATTTTAGAGACATCAAGTAGACGGAGGATTCTATCTGTATATCTATTATTTTATGGCATTTTTATCACATTTTTAGTTAGGTGTCTCAACCATTTTTTGTTTGTTGTAGATTTGCCGTCGCAGGATGGACAGAAAATTTGAAACTAAAAGCAGTTGGTATTGTAATGCCACGTCCTACGAACTTGACCAAATGTGTAGAAATAAATGCCTCATTTTATGATTTGACCTCGGCTTCTGGATTTGATGAACCGACCGCAGAAACAACAAAACCCGTGACAAAATACAACGAACTCGTTTACATCGAATTCGATAATCCTGTCACAATAAAACCAAATGCGCCGTTTCAACTTCGCCTAATTAAACTTTCAAATGTAATTGAAAAGTTTTATTTTTCTCAATTCAATGAATATTTTTGAGTCATATCAATTCGTGGTTAAACTATACATTTAGATATCTCTTGAAAAGCAAAAAAGGCACATTTTAATATTATAATGTCTTGGACGAAGAAATAAAGAAGGGAATTAAATATTATCACCTACATAAAAAAAATGCAAGAACACATTACTTTTAATGTTTTATTTTTACAGGAAAAAGTAAAATGCCTGGATCTTATCCGTCTTCCAAACAATGAAATTGTGTTTTACCCGTATTGTGGCGAATTCGTATGCTCCCATCCAGTAAACCAGCCAATTACAGTGAATTATAAACCGGCCGAGAAACTCATCTGGTCTCTACAGTTTCAACTTTAACCCGATGGATAAAAACCAGGAATTCCCATATTTTGATTCATTTTAATATTTAAATAAGACTTATAATTTAACATAAGTTATGATCGTTTCTCATGGATTTTGTTAAACTTTGTTAACAATGAATTGAGGCAATAACACTTTAGACAATGAATGTAGCATCAATTTCTTCTTTTCTTCAAAGGATTTCAACAGTGTATTGTTTGGGAGGGCGAATTAATTAAATTCATTATTAAATAAGTAGCGCAAACTACTTTATAAGAATGGTGTTTCCTGCTACATATTAATTTTTAAATACTAAAATAAGACTGTATATATACTCAACATAATACTTTGTTAAAATACACAATACTCTTATGGAAAATTCTCAAAGAAATTGATAAACTGGTTATTTTTACAGATGACATTTCATTTACTTTTAATACGTTTTTAATAGATTACAAATGTTGATGTGGTTGATATTTATGTTGTTTCATACCGATTCGTTAAAAATTAGGACTTGAAACAGTAAAACTTATTTAGCAGCTACAGGGTTAGGTATATATTCATTGCATCTATATAAGATGTATCTTCTCACTTTCAGTACGTAGGTATTTCGATGAAACATTTTTAATCCGATTAAGCCAGCTCATCAATCATGCTATATATCTGCACAAATTCCACTTCGTTATAAGTATGTATCATCATCGTCACTCTCATAGTTTCCATATTCGTATTCGAGTAATTCTTTGAGGCATTAAAAGTGAAATGTAAACAAAACATAGAGGGCACGATTTTAGTGAATTATGCAATATTAAATTCAGCAGCGTAATTTTTAGCTATACCTTTATAATAACTGTCTTTTGTAAACAGTGTATTGATAAATTCCTTATCGTAGGCCTCGTCTTCTTTCAGGGTACCTCCAAATTTCTCAGGAAGATTCGCAGCAGGAATTGCTTGATGTAATTTGTCATAAGTGTGACCGTGAAACTGCATCTAAATAAATTGTAATCAGTAAAACAAGTTTTAAATTTGATTTTTAAAACAGACAGTCGCATGATAATGCAGTAGGTAATATAATAACTACAGAAGTACGTGGTATGTAGTACGTATACATATTAAAGGCTATATATTTGTACGAAAATAATACAGTATTAAAGAATCAGGCTTCGACAGGCTTTTTTAAGTTTTGTATAATGAGATTTATAAAATGCGAATATGTTGTGTTGTAGAACGGTTGTAGACTTGTAGATATAAACACTTAGCATTAATTATGTCACGTTGAGCCTCACAATGCCCGTAAATCCGTAAATCTCAGTCAGGTTAAAAAGTTGACTTTGAAAGCTATGTTAGGTCTCCAAATATCTATAGTTATGCATTCGCGCAGGATAATCCACAATTGCACAGAGTAAATTATTCATAGATAATTTTTTCTCTTTTCTGTTACATGTATAAGAGATAGACTACGACATCAAACATATCGTAGTTTATATCTTATTATCCTTATTATACATGTAGCCTTTATTATTTTACTTTTAAGATAACAAACAATAATTTACACCTTCATTGTCTGGCCTGATGTGAATATTAATTAGCGTCCGATATTAATTATTGAAAGCAGTCAAATGATTTCATTTTTGCATTTAACCTTTCTTGTGAACCAGAGATAACGCATAAGAAATTGAACGAATTGTGTTAATCCGTTAATGAGTTATGACGGTAACAGACAGACAAAGTCGCCGTTCTTATAAAATAGTTTACACTACTTAGTAATTAAAAACTGTTATCACAGTTATCAGTTATTGAATGAAAGTGGAAAACACCACATAAAAAGTATGTTTATGCATTAAATTATAAATGAATGAATTACCAACAAATACGATTTAGTAATATTGTATTTACCCTTTCTTTGAATTTTTCGGTCATAAATGGCCGGGCCGCTGATATCACTATATCCAACACTGCTGGTTCGTTCACCAAATGGAGACCTTTTAAACGCATGGGAAAGCTTCCCTATTGCAAATGAAGCAGAAACTGCATTGAATAAGTTTTTGAATTCTGGCGTGCAAAAGCGAACGCCAATTAATTATAAAATTTTACAGTACCTACCTATGCATTTTATTAAACGTCCCAATTTTTATTACCTGATAGAAATCCATGATGAATTTAATTCTTTTGATTGAATAGTGTTTTGCATGTTGCATCCCGAAAGTGTTTGAATCGGAAAGGATTACAATTCCATTCAATTGAGCATCCAAATTCGTCAAAAGCAATTCTTCTATAATTAATACGAGAGCGGAGACCATGTTATCCAAATGAAATTTTTCCGGATCCCACAATGCTAAATAATTGAAAATAGTTTATGAACAATAGGTTTATATGTGGAGTAGTGCATATTACAAATCATGGTTTCAACCAAAGTGTACATTCTGAATGGGCATAACCAGGATTTTGTAATAGGGGTAGGACTAAGAGACAAAATGAGCAAATAAGCAGCCCTTCAAATAATCTTTTTTCTTGAATTCTGAGGGAGGAGGGTCAAAACTTGTAACTAATAATATATAATATATGGCCTTTGCTTCGACTGACGGTTACTCAAGTTGGGAACAATTGCAATTTGAACTGGTGGTTAGGACAATCAGAATTGGGACTCAAAGGGTCGATATGTTATTGGCAACATAATTTCGGATATCGGGGATATAATGTAAAAAACGACATCAAGTCCCAAAACTTATTGGTAAGAAAAATGCATTCTCCCCACATCTGTTGATATATCCACCTTCGTTCAAACTTTACTATTATGAATTATTGTGAAATGCTCAAACCTTTCAAAATGATTTAAGTAATTACTGGGACACATTTTTTGAAGTAATTATTATTTTAAATGTTTCACAACTAACTATAACACAGACATATAACAGATTTGTTGGGTCGTACAGGAGTAATCGCTATATAAATGAAGTCATATTGGACAGTAGTGGACACCTTGTGCAATATGACGTATAATACAATGGATTTAAATATTATCTCACGCATATTGACGACTAGAACCGGCCTTCCATGTGGATCTTTGTTCTTCAGTAGAGTAACAGCGTTCACCTCCAAAATTTCTTTCACGATCTCATGACTTGGAAAAATGTTTCTGAAAACTTTTGGATTCTTCTGCTGTAACGTGTAGTATTTCCTCACCTAGTTCATACTCATAGATATAGTGAAAAGTGTCAGGCATAATACTTGTAGTTAGTAGACAATAATGTATAAAATGCAATACGTGATTATTCTAATTCGTGCAATTTAATTGTTCCAAAAAAGTTTCAAGGGCTTTAAATTAATATTTACATCCAAGTTAACGGCATGAAGTTATTTCCGTTACCGTATTATGCGCCAATTCTGCGTCATACTTCTTTCCTCTTACAAAACGGATGAGAAACTTTTCATCGTGGATTGGTAACTTTAAATCGACGTCATCTATATACGAAACAAAATGTTTGTACGCTTTTGAAAATTATTATTTAATGACGAGAAAGTTTTAACAGTCTCTATACCCAGTAACACGGAATTTTGTGATTGTTTATGATTTCAATTTTACAAATATTAATAATTTCCAACCTGTGAGTAAATTTCGAAGTTGTCTTAGGCACTTAACAGCTTTTTCCCTTTCCTCTGCACTCATAGTTCGTTTAATTTGATTCCTCCAACCACAATGATACTAAACTCTCTGTATTCGCCGCAGAACGCAGAATACTTCTGGAAATGCAGACTGAAGATTTCTATTACTTTGACCAACTGAAGTGCTAAGTGAGACTCATGACATGACTAAATCGATGTTATATTTTGTCGACTTAGGTTTAAACAAATAAAATAGTCACACAAAAAATTTAAACCAGTTTGTCCTGGGATACTGTAGTTCTTAGGTATTTTATGTTTTAGCAGACACCACATTATATTATGTTTTTTAAAGTTTTAATTACCTGAAGTACCAGTAATCATTGTAACTTTGTAATTCTACTACGTCTGTGAATGTGCACATGAAATAAGAAGTGATAGGAGACTTTTGAAACACAAAAACAACTGTTGCTCTTGAAGTGCTTGTATGGTTAGGTTGTAATAAAGATTTTACGATCTGCATCAAACATATACGGATAAAGGATTAACATTGAAAGTGGTAGAACAAGTTTTTATTCTTTAGTCTTTTATTTGCGTCTAACTCACTCTTCAAAATAAACAAAATCGCATGATTCGTTAAGAGGCTAGCATTTTGAGTGTCTCCCCCCACTCCTTATACATGGGAAAATACCTCAACTTCAAAGGTATAAATGTTTTTACTAGAAGTGAATACAGACCTGGGGTAAATTTTATCGGGCAACTAATTAAATTTGGGGTATTGTTAAAGTGAAATTTGTTTGAATTCATTAATCTGAATGTAATTATAAATTGAATATGTATTATCTCACGGTGTCTCACGGTGTCTGATGCTTCTAGATACGGCTTGCGTTGGCGGTAGTTTAAACATAAAACTTTAATTTCCAAAATAAACAGTGTAAAATTTTATTATTCAAACAAACTTCACCTTAACAATACCCCAAATTTAATT
>JABASD010005620.1:0-12019 GCA_019776165.1 Pogonognathellus flavescens
CATTGTGAACATCAGATGAAAAATATAAATTCAAAATACGTTTTCATTTCGCGGGGTATTATTTCGCTAGGTTTGTGCAGTGAGAATTTCACTTGGAAATTTCATTTCGCTAGGTTACGAGGTGAGTACCAGTCTTTAGAAGGCTGTTTGTTGTGTATATCTCTAAAAGTACACATTCGTAAATATGCCTACATGAGTGCAGTCAAGTTTATGTTCCTTTCTATTCACACATATAGCACTGTTTCTTATATAATCAAAAATAATACAACTTCACACAACCCAAACCTTAACTATAATACCTATGCAAAAGTAGGTATAGTTCAACATTTACCTATTATTGACACAATATTACACTACTATTCTCATGTATATATGGAGTATGGAATATTAATGTATATATTTTAGTTTGCATAATCTCCGCCTGAATCCCGTATTGTGTATACCCATGTACTTGAAATCCACTTGACAATGCAAATTTGCACGAGCAGACATTCGTGCTAATATAATGCCTGCAAATGTTCTCCTACAGCTCTAAGCTTACTCCTCCTTCCATGTCATCCAGTACTCACTTGGAATATCCTAGAACTTAAGTAATAGACATGATTATCAAATCAGTCATGCCATATAGTTTCTGACTTGATATTGTTATAGCAGAATAGTTTGGTGGAAACGTCACATTTGAATACAAAGCTCATGTACTTAAGCAAGTCTCAGTATGTTCAACCTTTGTCGTACTACAGGATATACAAATCGAGTGAATTTACCCCACGTATAGATAAATAGACCCACAGAGTGAACAAAACTATAGACATTGCATTGCACATGGGCTTATATATTAGAAATACAATTACAGTCAGTCAATCCTTGCTTTGCTATGTTGTTATTCGACTTACATTGCTATAATGAGACAGTGACTGTATAGAATTTTGCTGACTGAAAAATTCTCGTCGGCCGACTATACTATAAGTACTCAGAGAGCCATGCAAGCCGTGTAAACGGGATAAGACTTTCTTGCAAATTTTTGCGCAAGGCCTTAAACCCTACTTTTATATTTGCACTCATGTCACAACACGACACTCTGCTGTGGAATGTCATTCTACAGTTCTTTAGCCAAACCACAGTCAATGGAAATGACATTGGACTACCGACTATTATTGGTTAGGATCAGTTTCATTGTGCTTAGGTACTTTACTGCTTTGTTAGCGAGCTTTCTCAGGTTACGATTTTGTCAAAGTTGCAGTCACTACGTTATTACTACAGACACAACACTACCAGTTCCCTACTATAAACATATGTTCACACAGAGAAATCTCGTATATATAAAAAACTGCCAGAGTAATACACATAATATCCAGAACAGCTTGGATAAACATTTAAGTGTATACTCCATGTCACATACACTCACATGCATTAACATGTGTGAGTGCAGTGTATGCTGTGTGCATTGAAGATCGTTTAATACAAATTGAAACCTCATTACATTCAAGAAGCCGATACAGCCGCAAGCCTCACGTATCGTTTCTTACAGAGTGAGATGTATACCATAGCAATATTAGAACTTGCACAATACTTTTATAGTTTTGTAAATAGTACCTATATCCGCAGATTGACGGATATGAACTACTTTTACTGGATATACTCACTTTGTAAATACGTTTTGAACTGCGGCTATCAACTCGAGAAATCCTTTGTGAATAGATATATTTTATACGTATCTTATGCAGACCTACTGTGTATATTCGGTGCAGATTGCTATATGTCAAGACGCACATGTGGCAAAAGCCGTATATATGCGTATCTGAAGGCATATAGATTGTTCATAAGCATATAACATGATCACAATATATTAAAACGCTCTTCTGTATGCAATGCGCTCGAACATGAGAGAACCTCTACTCTTGTTACTATGTGCATAAGATCATTTTAGATCAACACGAAACCACAGGAAGCTGAAGAAGAAAATATTCATGGGGATAATATTGACTGGAAGTAGAGAATGACTTACACATTAAAGCAAGCCGTCAAAACTGACAAGCTGAACGCAAACCTAGAGATTAAAAGATCATGTATTACTATACAAATACTTCTAGTACTCTTGTCATTCACTGACATATCTATCTATTTACGCTTATATTAGAATGTTATGCGTGAACAGAGGATATTTTCCAGTCATTATCATTGCGTAGGCGTTCGGAAGATTGCGGATTATTGTCACTATTTTCTCTTATTGATCCTTTCACAACTTGGAAAGGAATTTATTTTTATACGTGTTAAATTGAATTGGTTTATGAAGACGACAGACGAGGAGCACCGCAGGAAATATTGAGGGTAACCAGGCGAATAGTGGATTCAAGTATAATTCCGCAGTACGGTGAAGTGTTAAGAAGGAGTTTGACATTTTTATTAAGCATGTGTGTAGTACATAATCGATGTAGCCACTGAACACACAGAAAGTTGAAATTAAGTTTTCCTTGATGGGCAGAAATGTTTTAACTCGTTCTGTGCAAAGTAATGCATCATTCGATTATCAATAGACCGTGAAATTCGCATTATGTGCCTACCCATGTCTTGTCACTCACAGTTACGCTTCATGTTTTCCAATAAGTAAAACTCCGCTACCCGAACCCAAATACCACTACTACTACTACGTACAATCCTCTGCTGTTCTCAATTCGGACTATTTGCCCAAATCTCTTATGAAAAACGGTTAGTCTCCGTGAAAAATTTCTCAAAGTGAAAATGCAGACAGGGAACACACAGCTGGAGATGGTTTGGACTTGAATTGAACTATTGAAACATTATGGACAGACACCTAAAGGTTTCCGTAGTTATTGCATGAGGAGGTGCATCTGGAAAGTGTGTGACTCTACTGTAAATTAGCAAATTACCATTCTTTCAAACCTTCCTATACCTATTGGACTCACTAATACATACTAGTGAGAACTAAATGAGGAAGTCCATTCAAAGTTATAGCCCTATTGAATTCAACGAACAGAAGAACCAGATGAAAACGTGTTTAAAATATAGAGATATTTTACATAGCCAGTAGTAATACTACTGCTGCGTATCCCCACTCTATATATTTTCGAACCGCATCCACACGGCAGTACTTTACCTATAAATGTGCACCTCTCTAAATCCGATGGATGTACTAGTCATAGTGGTAGTGGAGGAAAAGCATGCATTTACGTTGCAATCCAGTGCTATGTGCACGGAAGTTTCAGCCACAAGTAATATTAAAGAATAAAACACAATGGTCCTTTGCTGTGTGACGACGGTAGGAGCGAGTCTTATAATAAAGCAACTTAACTTCAGACACTGCCACTGTTCTCAACCCACAAGTGTTACAATATAAAGAGGAAAACGTAATATTTATTAATAGCCCACGGAGTCAAATGCAGAGTTTCATGTCTCATTCTCATCTCTGCTCATGCACAACCCCAAGAACAAAGTAATACAGGCAGTGCCATGCCATGTCATGGTTATACACATGCAATTTAGCTGTCATATCTCTAGAAATGACATGAACACGACATGTAGGTATGAGATTGAAATTGAAATGCTCACGCCTATCTGATATTGCATCTCGCATCCACATTCTAAAATAAAATCTTAGTCTCTCTGTATTCCTCCTCCTCCTCAATTCAAAATATACAGTAAAGTTGTATTATTATACGCTCGTATTATTATCTTCCAGCAGCAAATCATTCTTGTACAGATAAGCTACTTGTAACTTACTCATTTGCTTTAACGGGTTTTCCGAACTATGCATAACGAGCACATAAAACGATTCACAATTATCCTCTTGTCTATAACTTCTATTATCACGCAGTAAATTTACATGCGCCAGAAAATGTCGGAGACATTAATTTCACATTTTTGATTCTAATGTCCATACTGGCACTTTAACACAAGAGATTGCATGTCACAAACGATATGTGGGTAATTCAAGAACAAGTATACGTCATGGCAAAAAATGTGAATGACCCTCGTAATACGGATGGTGATGTAATGAAATAACTTTCCTATGCAATTTAAAGTATTCAAGGATTTGAAAACACTTTCGTCCGCACTTAAAATTGCACTTGTTAATACTTCGGTATTGTAGGTATGCATTATGCAAACACTTGAGTGTTTTTGCCTTCTGTAGACACATTTATCCATTATTCGTCACATAAACATTTCTGTGTGTAAAATCAATGTCACACTGAAACGGTTTGAACATACATAAAATAAACATAACGACATACCTAGCTTCAACAGCAAAATATGCAATAGCTAATACTTATCATATCTAGCAACCCATCTCTGTGCCCGTGCTAGTTTTAAAGAGCATCATCTCTCTCCTAATGGTATGGCCTATTGCGTGTACGACAAGAACACATTACATGCATAGCAACTTCACGACATGACTGATGACTGATGAGAAGACAGCTTGCTGTACAAAAGGTATTCATATATTATACACATAGCCCAACTTCACTTTATGTTTATTGTCTTCTATATAGTAGGTAGTAGTAATATACATAATACAGGACCAGCATGATAAACAAAACAGAAAACTTGGCTACAGTAGAATTGTCATCAGTCTATAGACATATACTAGACAAAAAAGACATGACTAGTAGACATAATCAAAGGAATATGTATGAGAACAAAACATTTCCTTCTCATTTCATATACATATATAGCATGTTTAAGTAATATACAGATATAATGAAGGCTAAACATCAAAGTATGTACATTATTATTATTACTTCTGCATTGCACACTATCTACTACTTACATGCTTAATATATTACATTTTACATATGCACCTATATGTCTGTACAGTGTATACAGAACTAAATTCAATTGCATGTACACTCACGTGCAAGTCCATTCAATACAACTGCTTATTTTCAAATGAGTATTACTGACATAATTTACTATCTTCAACTGGACAGTGCAGTACAGATATCTTCATCTATCACATTCATGCATATTGTTTATCTACACTGTACGAAATTGACAATCATTTGCCACTCTTCAATATTCACTTAGGTAGTACATAGAAACAAGTTAGATAAATTAATGCTTGCTGGGCAGAATGAATGCAGGCGGCTTTAGTACACACAGGCTCCATAGGTTTTATATCAACAAACAAATAACCTTGTAACATCACATTGTTAGTTTTTACTTGATGTTGTGCAACGTTCTGAGCTCTGTCCCCTCTAACTAAGTAACACTTGTGCTTTGGACATTGCATTTATTACTAGTTGTGAAATCAGTTTATCAAGCAGAAGATTCCAGTCGAAGGAATTGATTCTTCCCCAACCATTGTGTAGCGCGTAGTGTGTCTCGTGGTGTACAAAGTGTAAAGTGATAAACTTTCGACATTGTTTTCGTATTGAAATTCTTCGTCTTCATTCGTAAGTTCAATTTATACTAATTAAAATATTTGACATTTTTAATTGATAATTAACATTTTTTAGCACTGTAATAACAGACTGAAAAAAATATCTTAATGATACATAAAGTGTACCTACCTACACATTATTAGTGTGTTATACTTACTCCTTTATGTTTTACATTGTAAAGAACAATCGAGAAATTAACACCTCAGATTCTCAAGCATATAGCGGTAGCATAATTTGTTTTATGTTGGCTGTATTTTTTGCGAGAAACTTTTCACACGTGCTTGAGATGGTTAAAAGTATTAATTAGTAAATCTTGTAGAATCAAATGCTACTTGCTGTTAACATTATTGTTATACAGAATATAAACTCTGTAAACTGTGCTGCTGGTTTATACCAATTCACAAGGTAGACTATATGGGGCTGCTACTGATAACAATAACAATCCTCTACAATATTATTATGTGATACCAACTGACTTTTATGCTTTAACTTCTACAACTCACTGTGTTGTTGTGTCTTCTAATAGCGTACTCACATTCACAGTGTATTGAGTGTATCTACATTTATCAGCAGACAGTGTGTAGCACAGCTGGAGTTCTGTTGTGCTATTGACCACGTTTTGCTTGCGACAGCATCGAATCATCACAGACATAACGTTTTACGTAAGAACAACCAAGCAATGTGTTATTGAGTGTGTTATATAAAGCTATATCTTTTATATAACTTTTATACCTATACATGTTTATCTGTCTACTCTTTTGTTTCTGGTTGCGGAATTATTTTCTTTATCACTCTAACTGTAAACAAGTTTATAGCAGTGCAAATCTGAACACAATATAACAATGAATCGAAAGAACATATACAACACTCCATGAATGAGATTATTGTAGGAATAGTTCAAATAAATCCTACTTTAAATTAAATTACGTGCAATGCATATCTGCATGCATTATCGGGTAGCATAATGCATTCATTGTATAGATACATTGTATTTCCAAATATTGATGAAATTTTTGTAAAGGAAACAGTTTATTTTGGATTTCAGTTTATTCACCCATGAACTGCATTGATATTTATCGTTATTGATTATGTTAGTATATGGCAATATGTTATTCAAGTGTATATTTGGCTCAGTAGGGAAGAACAGTGTTATGAAATGGTGAAGGAAACTAAAGTTAAGAAATGAGGATAAGAAAGTTTGGAGAATATTGTGCAACGTAATGGAAGGAATATAATGCAGCATTATTGTTATTATTACTGTTACACAGGCTAGAGGAAATTCTGGGGCGGAGAACTGGAAGAGGACTGTGGAGGCTACAAACAAAAGAGTACAATACTCTAAATCAATGCTGTATTTCAGTTGCTTATTCTAGTGTCACTTGAGACGCAATAAAATTAGAAGTGAACTGAGTTGGGCTGACTGATCCATGATGTACCACGTAGAATGGTGAAAGTAATTTAAAGCATATTAACAGTGTAGTAACCTTTTACAGACTAAATAACCCAAGTTTATTTTGCCTAGTATAAGGAAAAGTAAAATTTATATTACACTACATAGCACATACGTGTCTGGAGAGTACGTGAAAGTATTTACTAGGAAATTACAAGGAAAAGACCGAAGCAAAGAAGGAAAGCAAGAGAGAAAGACGGCTACTAAATACTTATGTTAGTACGTTACACGTACTTGAGCTCAGACAGAAATTCTGGGAAGACCGCCGAGAAAGAGAGGAAATAAGAAGTTCCTATCTTACTAAAGAGTGAAAGTGTAGTGAAGTGAAATAAAATACACGTCGACGAACGAAGTGCGAGTGCTTGTAGTGTATTTACTGTATGTAGTCTCTAAGTTAAGGAGTGAACTCCTGAACAATAAGTGCTATAAGTATTTCTATAGTTTTCCACTCCCACTACTACTACTACGAGAACAGTGTCATACAAAGGCACTCAAAACCCTACCATATAGCACAATATACAAACTCACAGTGAGAAAGTTACATAAAATACTCAAGCAACGTGGCCATAGGAGAGTAAGCCAAAAAAACTGAGAGATGCTGTCACAGCCGTTATAGAACTAGACCGCTCATGCTGCACCATCTGATACTCTTCAGACTTACACTACACATATTGCATTCTCCCTACCCATGCATATAACAGCCAACTGTCCCTAAACTAAAACGTGTTTGCTGTTTACTCTATCGGTGCAGTTGGTTTGTGCAAATTAGTTCCTACTACACAGATACATGTGCATGTAAACTATAATAATATTTATTATAGCGGAGAAACTTACTTAGGTATCCATTTAACATCCATGTATGCAAGAAATCTAGAGTTAGCCTAGATTTCTAAATTAATGGCTTATCTAGTGAACGTGTGACGTCATTATTAGTGACGTAGTTTGGTTGTATGACGTCATTAATAACCTTAGTTTTCAGTGGTAACTTTTTTAACTGGGATGCAAAATTTCAATCAAAAAATCGCATGTCAGTTCCTTATCCTGAGAAAGACGGTTGCCAGGCTAACTCTAGATTTCTTGCATGTATGTATCGTCATCGTGTCCCGTTCCTCAGAGCACTTCCCTTAATTCTCCAGTAAACCTTCCAGTAATATAAGGCCAGTATCATATACAGATAGTACCTATGTTATAATAAGTGCCTACTTGTACGCGTGACAGGGCAGTGTATTTTACAAGGCAATATTATTTCCTTCGTTTATGAATATCTACTAAAATAGCATAACCTATCTAGATTTATTGCTTTTCTAAATAAGCATTAACTTAATTTGCTGTTCTCCAGATTTACAGCCCTTGTATCTGTACTGTAGAGATTTTCGTAGTATTGCGAACAAACTGTATAGAGAAACGGTGTACTGTATATACACAGTATTGATTACTCGGAAAAAGGAAGAAATTTCTGTCAAGTTGATTGAATCAACCAAGTGAGTACTTGGAAGAGGTTTAATAAGAAGCTTTCACTTGAATTCTATTCTAGAGTGCTTCTAAAATATATAAAAGTACTTGCTATATATTAGTTTCATTAAATACGACACTGAAATGGGAGTTAATACTGAAACGGATGATGGCGATCAACAAGGAATGCTTTCTAATGAAATAAACGTCAAAAGCGACGAAGACAAGATGATGATGCATAGCCCTGGCTCTTCATCGTCTCAATTCCACTACAAGGAGATACTTAACGAAGAAGAACTTCGGAAACATGCTCAAGAGTTCCACAGAGTTGAAAGTCAGTTTAATTACTAAATTTAAATGTCTACCAATATAGATTAGTATAACTCGTTTCAGGTGTTTTGTGATATTCATGTATTTACAGATGCTTTCAACTGTGTAACCAATTAGTGACAACCAAAAACAAGAGTGTGTGTATTCATTACGGCATTTCACCCTTTAATTAGATATCTTTTCATGGCAGTAGCATTAGTTTAATGAGTTGAGCAAATGATTATTAACAAGATTGATTGCTAAACTCTTTAGGCACTTTGTTGTAGCTAATCTTCTGTTGATTCATTTAACGACATCAAAACGCAAATATTATTACTACTTTTCTTCTTGATCGAACAAGTATCCCCAGGCCAGTTAAATTCATGTTAACCTGTTAAATTCAACCTAATGTTGTTAAAAAATATTAATTTACAATAATTACTGACATAGTTCCCTCCTGTTACATACCTTGCAACAAATGCATCTAAAGAGAACCTTCAAACATAAAATTTATGTGCAACATGTGATGTAGGCTGCGGTATACGAGACGCAAGTCCTAAAATCAGTTTTTGCTACAGTAATTTTAAAAGAAAACACACGAGCTAAATTCTTAATAAGCTACAATTCCATCATCTACCTATGTAAACAATGTTGAAAATTATTATTAGTCACATCTTTTAATTTGAACGTGGTATTTAAAGCTAGCTATCGGTATTGGTAGAATGGAGGAGAAATTGAAATGCGAAAAAAATTAAGAAGAATGGGAGGTTCACTTACATCACAGAATTTGATGTAGCTGTAAAATCGATCATTTGTGTCACTTGTCATTTCACACTATAACAGAGGAAATGAAACCATGTTTGTTGCGCTCTTTAGAACAATACCCGTACATGTAAATTGAAAACAATGGTAAACAATTTTCTTAATTCGTGTCAATACAGAAGGCTAAATATTTAATATTCTGGAAGTTAACTAGTCTAGGTTGAGATAGCCTGAAGGGAATACTGAGTGCGCTATCTAATTTGGTTTTCCTGTGAAAGATTTGGTAATGGAGATGGATAAGCAATTCATAACTAAGTTCATGCATGAATGAAAATCCGAATTTAGGTAGTATGTTCATCTTAAATGGCAGAATGGATATAATATTTTCATTTGAGTTGCGTAGTTGACGATTAGTCTACTTTCATGCCTTTGTGCGCTGTGTAGTCTCTATTCACAGCTATTCAGGTAGAAATTATGGGTAGTCTTATAGTAGCTACTTGTGAGAATATTTCTCATCTCAATTAACTTCTACCTCTATCTGTATATATATATAATGACGCGCTAAGAAATCGGATACAGAACAGAACAGAGTATCACATGTAAACCTTATTAACATTGCTCACTCAGATAGGACATCCTCAACCTCATTGATGTGTGTCGTGTAAGCCTATCTCTCATCTATTCGTTAAGTCTGCTTTCAGGAGCGATGTTCAGTCATGCAGGCAGCTCAAAATGCCTGAGAAATTAGATTGTTCATTCAATTTCGCTTCAGATATCGTTCGTATCTTTAGAAAGCGTCTTCTGAGTCTGAGTCTCGGTGCTGTGTTGTAGATAGTTCCCTAATAATATCATTAGTAGAAATACGCTCTCCATTTTCCGTTATTAGTACAATGCAATTGAGTCTATTTCAAGATCTGATGTAATGTATCAATACATTGGAAAATTTGAAAGGAAGCATTTTCCATAGTTTAAATATTCTTCGTCAGACTGGGTCGAATAAAATGAATCTATAACATTAAGACTAATAATAAAGTTATTTGTACATATTTATTAGCTATATCATGGCCATGCTATATTTAATTAGTATACCATTAATGCAATGTAAAATATGTACATGATATACATTTCAAGATTGTCTATAAGAAATAGGTGTAGTTGAGTTTTGAGATCTGTATACGATGTGGGTATTCCATAACAAGAAATTAAGACATTTTTGTTATTTTGATTATTCTACCAATTGCACCAGGTTAGTATAGTTAGTTACTTACATCCCTAGGTTGAAAACGCATCTGAATGTAATAACAATATTTTGATGATGACATTGTTATTTAATTATGAAAACCATCAACCTATTATTAAGTAAATTGGATTTTTCTTTTTATACCTGAAAATATTTACAGCACTCATTTAACAACCCAATCTATAGTGCTAAGATGGTTCTTCTAATAAGACATTAATAATTAATAATTAGAGATAGATTCCAAGTGTATTTCATTTTTTGTAATTATGGTTAGTGAAATACAGAATTCTGACGGGGTTTGTAGTGTCAGTGATGGACAATCAGGAGGATCGTAATATCATAGTAACGAAATCATATAACACCACAGCGCAGTCTTGAGTATCAAATCTACATGGCTGTATATCTGAATGTACGAATATAATATATTTATGTGTATAAATTCAGGTTCAGTTTACATTGAAGATGAGAATGTTCTGATAAAACTCAAATTGAATCTTTGTAATATGCAGGATGCTGGATTGAATTGGAATGGAATTAAGAATTGTTAGTTGAAGTAGGTAGGACAATATACGGGATGTTATTATGGAGGGCTGTCTGGAATTACACTTCAGGAATAGTATTTCGAGTTTACAATGAATATTCTCATGGAGTGGTAACAGAGAAGAGGTAAAGGAAGCCAATCCTACATTTTCAGTGACAGCAAGTGCTTTCTCAGCATCACAAAAGCCAGAGATGGGATTGGCTTGAGATAAAACGAATCTGCTATGTTTCCAGAAACACCATCCAAAAGCAGTTTTGGTGAACAGATACAGATACGAAGAGCAGAGAATTGTATCTTGACTTTAGTCTTAGTTGTTAGCGGTATATCGTAAGTATGCATAAGCTATGGACTAATTTAGCTTTATCTTGACGGAATATATTACGATTTCATTAGAATGTATGTGATACAATATAAAGTGACATGGGCAATATATATTGTGTGCATTTACGAAAGTACTTATAGCGACACAACATGACAGCCCGAGATCTGATGAGCTACTTGCTATCATTACATTGCATTGTAACCAAACTCCGCGGAATAATTGTGTATCTACCTACACACAACTCTAGAGCTACCAGAGTAATCACAATGTTGGCACGGATTTTATATTACTTTCCGATTACTACGGCTAGTCCTTTACCTCGTGCCAGCATTTTTGATGTGTTCTTCCTACCGATTTTTTGTATAGGTATTGAGGAATTTCTATCGTAAAGTTTGAAAGAACAAAGCTTCACGGTTGCCTAATCCTCAGAGCAATATTTAATTAAATGGAGGAAGTGGTACAGAGGGAGGGTTGTAAAAAAGTGATTGTTACGACGCCACTGAAGCCGAGTACGTTCGAGGGGTCTGTATAGGTGGACGACCCA
>JABASD010005621.1:0-12018 GCA_019776165.1 Pogonognathellus flavescens
TAACCATTTTGATTTCTATTCAGAGAAGCGATGGCTTTTTCCATACTCTCCAAACGAAATTTAACTGAGACCGTTTCAATTATTGAGTTTTGTTCACGTTTTTCAAAACCTAAAATGTGTGTCCATTTCTAGGCTGCTTACGGAATCACTTGCAGTTTATAAGTCTGCGTACATGTACTCATTACGATTACGTAGCAATTACGTTCGTTCGTTCTTTAAAACAGCCAAATGAGTATGTTAGTGAAAAAATAACCTTCATCAATTAATATACTACATTCATTTGGCGTGTGGCAAATGAGTTTCAAAGTTTTTAGACTAGCCACTTATTTAATTTCAATTTTTTTAATTGACGTGTAAATCAATAGTTTTGGAATTTCATTTACAATTTTTAATATAAATATTTGTTGTATTTGGTTTTACAACAATGTGAATACAAACGATACTACTAAACAGTAAGTTATGCAATAATACTACCGGACGACAATTTACAAGACAAAGAAAGTTTTTGTCGATTTGATGGATAAGGTGTATTTGTAAAAGCGAAGATGTTTCCTAGAGTACATAATTGTGTGCATAATAAAGTATATCTGCAATAAGTACAAAATGTTAAGAAACAAAAAGTCTGCTTGTTTCTTTATATTTTAATCCATCAAATCGGCAAAAAAATTATTTCTCTTGTAAATTGTGCTCCAGTAGCATTGAATAACTTACTGTTTAGTAATATTGTTTCTATTCACATTGTAAAAAACTATATAAAACACATATTTATATTAAAAGTAGTGAATGCAATTCCAAGACAATTGATTAAACGCACATGTCAATTAAAAATTTAACAATTAATAAATGACTACTCTAAAAACTTTGAAGCCTTGCCTCGCGCCAAATTAATGTAGTAGTAGATTAAATGATGAAGGTTATTTATTTCAGCAACATACTCATTTATAAAATAAAGGTATGCACATGACCTTTTTATCTGGATTTAACATTGACGCATGTCCTAAAATGCAAATAGAACGAAACAAATTAATTTTCTAAAGGCTATAAACAACAAAACTTTTACATGAAAAAAGTTCGTGAAACAAAATGCATTTATTTTCTTCTAGTATTTTTGTTTTCAGTTTGCAATTCAACTTGTTTACAATGAGTAAAAATGTATTGTTACGGAGACGGAGGAAATAGCCCGAAAACATTATAAACTGTTTTTTTTACCTGGAACCATTCTTTGTTCTCGAAGAAAGTTTTAAACAAAGTGTTGGTTAAAACAAACTACTTTGAGACAAAAGCTGGAAATGAAAAATTAGGTGCTTATATTGTTTTCTGAAGTTTTTTAGAGTATTCGTTTTGAACTTGTAGGCATACAAATGACCGTTTCAAATTCTTGCATTGCCTTTTCAAAACCGAAATAATTCGTCTAAACTTCGATCGTGTTATTATAGCTTTAGTTTAGCTCTGCATCTGTTTTAGCATCGTTTGCAGCGTGTATGATAGCAAATTTTGAAAAGAAGTACGAAAAAACAGAATTATATAATAAACACCTCTACTAATTTTGACACGACAACTTACAGATTGCAAAAATTTAATGTTGGCTTAATGGTATATGCTACTTAGGTCTATCCACTTTTAAACCGTTTTAGAAAAAAATCATTTGCAGGCAAAAAATAGCAAAAAATTGCAACGTATTATGACACATAGATATAGTTTTCGTTAAATCGTGTTGGAAAAGTGTGACTCAAAGAATACGTATGATAGGAACGACTAATTTCGGTTTTAAATGTTTAATGTAAAAAGGTGCGTTTTATCTAGATTTCACATTGACACGTGTCCTGAATTCCAAATATAACAAAACTAATTCATTTTATAAAGGATATTGACAAGAAAGCTCCTACATGCGCCATTTGTTTCGTGCAGATAATTTAATTTTCTTCTAGTATTTTACAAACCAAGTTATACTTTACTACTGAAGCTTCACAAAGCAAGTAAAACGCAAAGAAAAATTTTGGCCAATTTTTGGATGCAGTTATTCTTTATTTATTTCTTAATAACTAGGCCGTTTTTTAGAGCTGATAATACGTGATGCATAACATATTTGAGATAGATACAAAGTACAAAAAAACAAAAATACGAATAATTCACGAAATATCCTTTCGCTTTAAATAGCTTTTGCAACATTGAAAAAAACATTTCATATTTTTATTTAACATTGACAAGTTTCATTATTTGCCAAATCGAACAAAACAAATTCATTTTCTAAAGGATAAACAAAACTTTGAAGCCTTGCCTCGCGCCAAATTAATGTAGTAGTAAAGTAGTAGATTAAACGATTAAGGTTATTTATTTCAGCAACATACTCATTTATAAAATAAAGGTATGCAAATGACCTTTTTATCTGGATTTAACATTGACGCATGTCCTAAAATGCAAATAGAACAAAACAAATTCATTTTCTAAAGGCTATAAACAACAAAACTTTTACATGAAAAAAAAATCGTGAAACAATATGCATTTATTTTCTTCTTGTATTTTTGTTTTCAGTTAGAAGTCCACCTTGTTTACAAATGAGTAAAAATGTATTAATAAAAAACCATGGAGCCGGAGCAAATAGCACGCAAAATGAAGAACTGTTTGTTTACCGAAAACTATTGTTACTTCCTCAAAAGAAAGTTTTAAGGAAAGTGCTAGTTGAATTTTTTTTTTGAAACATAAGCTAGAAATTAAAAATTAGATCATTACATTGTTTTCTGAAGTTTTTAGATTACTCGTTTTGAAATTTGGCAAGAACGAAATCAGATAAAATGTTTTCGAAAAGGAAATATACACTTTCATTGTTTCATTGTTAAGTTATTAAACCTTAAAAGATCGAATTGGGCACAGCTCCCGTAAATACGGTCAGTTTTAATTACAAGCTTAGCGATAAACAGGGACATATTTACACAAGCGATTCCCGAGCATCAGTTGCATTTAATCAGAATCATGAAAAGTATTCATTCGCAAGGCCGTACTAATGTTTATGAAAAGTTATGACTATCACAAGCATTAGGTACTTTGCACGAAAGTGTTCCTCCAGGTAAAACAGTGCATTTGAAACTTGTTTTACATAGATTAATTACCTTATTAGTCACGGCAGTAATGGTTTGTTATGAAATCATATTACGATTACATATAATATTTATTACCTGTTAAAGAAGCTACTCATTTACAAAAATGATGACATTTTTGTGGTTAGTTTTGGTTTTTCCTGTATATACTTCATTATTATGATGAACGTAATAATCAATTTCATTTTTATTTAAACATTGAATGTAGAAATGAAGAAAAAAAAAACGAAACTTTGCTGTTGTAGTTGAGCAATGATGATTTTATTGCCTCAATTACCTTATTACCCCATTGTTAAGTAGCGCAAGCTACTTTATAAGAATGGTGTTTACGTCTGTCCGTCCGTCTGTCCGTCCGTCCGTCCGTCCGTCTGTGACCGCTATAACTCCCGAACGGATGAACGCAATGCGTTCAAATTTCTCATACGTCATCTTTGAGTCATGGCGGAGGTCAAGTTCGCAAATGGGGTCAATCGGTTAACTCCTTTATGAACTTTGACCTTTCGGAATCACAGCTGTTTGTGACACCAATAACTCACGAACGGATAAACAGAATTTGCTCAAACTTCTCATACGTGACCTATGAGGCATAGCGGAGGTTAAGTTTGCAAATGGGGTAACTCGGTTAACTCCTTCATGACCTTTGACCATTTAGAGTTACTACTGTCTGTGACCACGAGAACTCACGAACAGATTAACAGAAATCGTTCAAACTTCTCATACATGATCTCTGGGTTCCAGCGAAGGTCAAGTTCGCAAATGGGGTCAACTGGTCAACTAGGTCAACTGGTCAACTTTTTAATGACCTCTGACCGTTTTCTTGCGCTACTTTATTATAACCGTTTTGCAATGGCTTATTACTCCCTTAAATTGCATCGGTAAATGAAAACACGACGTTATACGAATCCATTAATCAATTATGATTTGATGGGTTCAGTCAGACTTTCAGTTTCCTTCTTACAAACATTTTCAACATATAGGTACTATAAGTTTTCCATTGTAAGATGCTCATTTAATACATATTATACAATTAAATGCCTTTTTTTAATTTGTATAAAACATTTGTTTCTATTCTCGATGAATTTATATGAATCGGTTTTAAACTTGAACAACAAACGAGGAAGAGATTTAGTATGTATATCATATGAAAGATAAATGGTTCAATGCTTTTGTAAATAACTTAACGTGCTCTTTATGATTTGGATTGTCTGTTTTCGCTGTGCAGGAAGCAGTGACGTATATTCTAACTTGAAACTGATGGCATATTGACATACTTCACTTGATATGTTTTTTATTAAATAGCGCAAGCTATTTTATAACAACCTTGTCTACGTTTGTCCGTGACGGCTAGAACTCACGAACGGATAAACGCAAATCATTGAAACTAATCATACGGGATCTCTGGTTCAAAAGAGAGGTTCCACTGAAAAATGGAATCAATTGGTCAACTCCGTAATGACTGTTGACCTTTTAGAATAACTACTGCTTTAATACAGCCTCAACAATACACTGCGTCTTAGATACTGCCAAATGAATTATATTCATTTTCGGAAGTAAAGACCGTCAAATTTGGAATTTGAAGACGACCGCTAATGTATTAATATTTTATACAATGAGAATTATTATTTTTAAACGTAATTTACAGCCGGAGTATTTATTCTGCTGCTAACTTATGTCATATTCGTTTGGTGACTTACAGTTAGTTAATTATGTATTCTTGCGCTGCTTTATTACAGTTTTGAATGGTTTATTTTATTCTCAATATATAAACGACTGCAACAGATCAGTTAAGTCAGAATAACATTTATTAAATTTAATCATAAAGAACTTATTTTTAATTGAAATTGCACATATTATTTGAAAGCAAATATTATTACGATCTTACGACCATTTTCAAAGCTTTTTCAATGTTTTCATTTACGGAACTGCAAATAGGAAAATTAAGAGAAAATAAGCGTAGCATTTTGCAAGTGTCGCTTAATTTTTTAATCTGTTTAGTGACATCCTCTGAATCATAAGACGCACTTTGATAACGATCGTCGTAGGAGCTTGGAGTCGAAATGATTGCTCCAGGATAAGCACTCGAGTTTACTGAAACCAATAATTTAGGATTAATTGTAATGGTATATTTTACAGTTGTTGATTCAATTGTTGGACCGCTTTTTACAGCTTTTGTTGAGACAATTGGTGCGACTGTTGTTGGAACACTTGGTGCTAGGATCGGTGTTAATTCAATGTTGTTCGTTGCTGACGAATTAGAATTTGGAAACACATAATCCGAAGAAGTCACATTTTCTGACAGAAACATTCCTACCAAACAAACCAACACAATTGTCAAAATAAGAATGGTTGATTTAGGTAGCTTGAAAAATATAGCTTAACCATGTAAAGTGCAATAACTTAAAAACAATCCTTCCGAAAATAGAATATTAAATAATTTAATAGTGTTGAAGATTTTGGGTTTGATTTTAAATTTATTGTTAGTTATATGATGTATTCTGTTGAGTTTGAGTTGCCTTTATTCAATTGGATAATACATTTCAAACTGAATGAATGTTTTAATTTTTAACCAGTACCTGTTTCATCGCAAGAGGAAGTGCACCAATTGTCTATCGGCTCTGAAAGAGGTGTACATTCATCCTCCAGTTTACAGCTGTTCTTGCATTGGTTTTTGTAACAAGCAATATCCCCAGGACCACACCTTTAGCAAAATAGGTATTAGGTTTCACAGATATAAATGTATTAGTTAAATTATGTTGATGTGAAAATCAATAACAACATGTAAAATGTTAACTCACTGCATAGAATCTTGTACCCAGGATAATAATTGTTTGTCAAGCGGAGAATAGAAGTACCATTCTTCCAAAGATTTATCGTCAGGTCTAAAACCTCCGACTGCTACAGAACTTAGATACCAACGACCAGATTGTTTAAAAGCTAACCCCGCATCAAAATTCACACACTTCTTCACCAAAAGGTCTACAAACATTATTATCACAATTTATTATTATAATTCAAGAACACTATACTATAATCATTTAATTAAAATCTTTTAAATTTAGCGGAAATAGTCTACATTTTTTGTTTTATTCTTAATGTGCTTTATAGTTAGAATTAGAAATACCATGAGTACTGTTTAATTAATATTATAATTATTTCTTACTTACCCCCATGAGGTATCTTTTTTAGGCTTGTTTTCCTTTTCAATTCAATTGAGCAATTTGAGTCCAAAGGATAACTGTCTAACACCACCGGATTTTTGTTCAATCTTTCAAATCCTCCATCAGAGTCGAAACCGACTTTGAGCGCCGGGGATTTTACAATGGTAGAAAACGACAAGATGGGGTTGTTAAACTTTTTATCGCCTAAACACACGGGTCGCACATACTTCGTGAATGTCAGCGCAGTTTTTAATTGCACCAATGCCACATCAAATGGAGAATATTTTTGGCTTGATTTTTCATGCGGTGTTATATAAGCCACCTGTATAGTCACAAATCCTTTATTCATAAATAAACATACACCATAATTTATAAAACGTAATAATAACGTAGCTTACAATTAGGGTAAACGTATACGACACATGTTCCGTTGCAAGTGCACTACCCTTTGATGATGGAAATCATTATTACAGGATTAGGTTTAGTAAAATATTTTGCAAACTCACCTTTAGGAAATGTGAATAGTAATCAGCATCTCTAATATCACTAGACAAAAGGCCGACTCCAACTAGAAAGTCTGACGGCTTGAACGGAAACAGTCCATTATTTTCTCCTGTGTAGGAAATATTCCAAAAATGGCGACCACCTGTTAAAATGACGAAATGAGAGTAATTATTTCTTTACTTCCAACGCATTAAAAGAAACTTTTATTATTATAGTAAAGTACTCATTATTATTGTAGATGGCCCAATTATGCTTCCTGTTTTCCAAAACTGCCAAGTGCAGTTGTCAGCATTTTTCTTGTATATTATTGCCATCCAAGGTACTTGCGTTCTTAAATCTCCGATTGTTTCTTCATCTATGGTGCCACAACCTATATTTAAAACATCAGATTTTCAAAATGCCACAAAGATTTATTACATTCACCAGTGCCAGTAATTTAATATATTTAAAATAATAGTTCCATATATCAAATTGAGCTTACTCGGATCTATTGCGTCACACAAACACGAAATACACAGCGAAATGAGAACCACAAGAAATTTCATTTTTGCACGAATTTGAAGCATTTACAAAAGAAAAACGAACTAAAATATGTTTCTAATATTGTCGAAACTAACTAAGTAAAGAAATAAATTGCCGAATTAGAAAAATATTTGATTTACTGCCAAACGTTTATGCGTTTATGGTTTTCCGCTAATTATGGTTTTCCGCTAATTGGATTTTCAAGTTGCCATTAATGACTTACTTAATCCAATCTCTAGACGTTCTATCTATGGCAGCCATTCAAGAAAGCTGCAAGTAATTAAGTTAATCATTTTGCAACAATTATCGTTTAATTATATATACCTAGTGAATTACTTGCATCCGCCCAAGGACTATCTGTGATATGATACATAGTTATCTTAATTAGTGTAGAAATTCCTCAACACGACTATGACGAATTAAATCCTGAACTAAAACTGATGCCGATTTGCAGTTGTCGACCCAAATGCTACTTAATTTGTTTGCATGTGGTCAGTTTTTCCTGTAATTCCCTTTCATACAACGTAATTAACTTAACAATAACTTAACAATCACTTAACAATATTTCAATATTATTAATTATGTCGCTAATTAGTGAAGATTATTTTATCATAGAGTCACATTCAATTTCCGCAGCGTATTAATTATTTAAATTATCACGTTAACTTAATAACACATTACCACCTGATTTCCCAATTCATAACAGTATTTTTCCGGCTTTGTGTTTCGTGCAAAGGCTACGAAGTTTTTATCATAATAAAAATGAAATATTTTATATATTTAACAGTTTTATATTACACTACTGTATTTTGTAATTCGTTGGCACACACTAGTGATTTAAGTAAGATTATTTATGTTTTTAATGAGCTAAACCGTCGCATACCAAAGTAACATATTTGCGGTGTTTTCAACGTTGAGCTGTTTTTTAATTAGGATTTACGACATTTTCAATATTACCCCTTGTCGCCTCTTATATATTTTTCCTGTCTAATCAATCAGATTAAATTTGTCGGTGCAATCCATGTAAAAATTAAAAATACCATAAATGCCACCGTTATTAAACTAGGCACACTAAATAGCGTGCAATAATACTAAAACGTTGCCTAGTTTCATCAGATTTAATGCATGCCCCTTTAATCATTTTAATCGATATACAATTTTTTAATATGTGGGATTTAGAATGCGGCATTACAGATGACGATATAGCGGGAGATTTAAGGACACGAGTTCCTTGGATGAGCGCAATATTCCGAAAAAATCAGGCTACTTGCGATTGGGAATATTGGAAACCCGGATACATTATCGGACCCTCTACAATTATAATGAGTCAACGAATATAATTAACTGTCAAATTAATTAAACTTATTATAAAGCTGCAGATTGATGCTGACACAAAGTTTTATTTTCATTTTCAGGTGGACGTCATTTCTGGAATATTTCAACAACAGAACAAACTATTGGCTTGTTTCCATTTCGAGTGTCTGATTTTTTAGTTGGAGTTGGACTTCTTACGGCGGAAGTGAAAAAATTCGATTCGTTTTCACAATTTTACAAGGTAAGTTTTTTAAACAACATTAAATTGCATGTATTACTACATTGAAAACATTGAGAATGGTATGGCACTAAATATATTAATATAATCAGGTGGAATATATCACCCCTCATGCTAAATCCGACCAGAGGTATTCTAACTTTGACGTGGCGCTAGTGCATCTAAAAACCGAAATTAAATTTAGCTCTTATGTGAGAATGTTATGCATAGCAGCTATGTCTTACAGTTATGCAAATTCACCTTTTGCAACAATTGTGAATTCTACTTCGTTAAAAGTCGGATTTGAGTCAGATGGGGCAACCGTCAAGCTCTACAAAGACCCTGTGATTTTAGGCACTTATCCTTTTGATTCAAATTGTTCAGTGGAATTGAAAAGAAATGCTGTTGATATAGTCATTCCGCATGGTGGTACGAATTCTTAAACTAATTGTCAAATCATAAATAGTAAATGCAAAATTTAAAATTGTGGATAAACTTTTCCAGACTTACAAGTGAAGAAATGTGTGGATCTTGATGCTGGATTAGCTGTTTATCAGTTGGGGGCCTGGTATTTAACATCCGTGGCTACAGGGGGTATAGACCCAATTGGGAAGTCAATAGAGGAATGGTACTTTTTCCCTCCACTTATTGAAAAAAGTGTTTTCTCCTGGGTACAAGAAATTATGTCGTAAGTGTTTATATCTTTCCTCAAACAAAAAAAGTTTCGACCTACTTGATTTCGAAATTGAATTTCTCTTTGCCTTCAGGTGTGGTCCTGGAAATATAAAATGCTACTTACAGAAGTGTTCAAGAAATTGTAAGAAACAGGAAGATTGTAATACTGCCATTGAATCTGGAAATAACTGGTGTACTCGTTGCCTTGAATCAGGTAATAAATCGATTTTACAATAAACATTTCAATGTAATATAATATAACAATATATATTTTAAAATAAATGTTTCGTTTCTGGAATTGAGGTGAGACAATATTGTGCATTGTTGTATTTTGTTCCGTTTCTACAACATTGGTCCCTGAGAACTCGCTAGTTCTTGTAAATTAAACAATAAACGTTTTTTCAGGTGATGATGATGCAGCAAATATTGAAATCTCGTCAACCACCTCTTCACAGATGCCTATTACGGCTACTCCAACAACTGTGACAGCAATGGGATCTAATAGTGCTCAAACTGGGAAAACCACGACAGAATTTAATACGCAACCGCCAGAAACGAGTAATAAAACTAAATTACTTATTTCTGAGATAAAATTATAAATTATTCAGGGTATTCTTTGGTATTCTATGTTTATAGGCAATGGTATCTCCGGTGATCAATTTTGTCCTCCTATATTGGAAACAGAGGTTACTTTACTTTACAAAAACAATTAGTCCCAAGTAAATACTGAGCGATAGATTTACAAAAGTTAATTACAATTATTAATTCAAATTATTACATTTATTTTAATTTTCAGAGCGTCAATGTGGAATGTTATGGAGAAATGCTTTCAGAAAAACATCCTGTTAATTGTTCATTACCAGCACCCGCAGGAACAAGAGCAAAATTGTCATGTAAAAAATACTTCAAATCTACATCCGGAAATCCAACACTTTTCAAAACATGCAAAAACGGCCAAGATTGGACAAACAAAGAAAAATACTTTAAATGCGCAATTGGTATTTTCGATTTACATTTACGTTCCTTTTCTTGGATTGACTTTTTAACAATATTATCAAAATGATTTCTAAATTGGAAATAATGGATATATTTTTAAATTTGAACACTATACAGACTGTGGGATTTCTGATGGTGCTGAGGATTCGAAACCCTTCATAATTAGTGGAAGCGAATCAAAATTCTCTCAATGGCCTTGGAATGTGAATTTACACAGAAAAATTGACGGCGAGTACAAAGTAGTTTGTGCGGGTACTTTAATAGCGCACAATTTTGTAATTTCATCAGCTAATTGTATTTTTGACGAGAACAAAAATCCTGTCAATGAAAGTTTATTCAGAATTGTGGTGAGCCCTACCAGCCCCGATTTATCGGAGAATTTTAACCGCGGTACATCTCAAGTATTTCAGGTAAATTATTCATGAAGCTTATAAAAGCAATGATTGAAAACGCATGACAATTGTTTATTTATTATGTTATTTATTTAGTAATGAAAGTAATGATAAATCAAATGAAATCGCATTTTTGCATTTACTCCTCCAGGTGCTTTCTCTTGCAGCTAATATAGACATTAATTCGGAAAAAGCTGGCATAAGTTTGCTAAAATTAAGTTCAAGTGTTAAAATAACAGAATACACACGTCCTGTTTGCTTTCCTTACCAAAGTGCAGATGATGGGGAATTATCTGATATACAACTACAAACGGGATCTCTGGGATATGTACGGTATATTTGTTAACTTCTATATGAAAATATTGTTTGCCTAAAAGTTACATTCATTGACAATTTTCCCCTATTGCACTTATTTATAGTTTACAGACAACGATAATGCGTTATATTTTTAAAAGAAATATTATCTGATTCTTTCAGATATCGAAATTTGGACTGGACGAAAAGTTGAAGGTGCAAACAAAATTGTACGAACTTGTTGTTGTAAATGAGGCTGAATGTAGAAAATCAATGCAAAGAAAAATGATGGAAAACCAATTCTGTGCTGGCTATACATATGGTACAAAATTATTTAATTCAATTAATTTACATTCCATAATTTATATTTTGTCGATGAAAAAATTTATCAGTATAACAATTGCTGCATGAATGCAATATAACAATCACAAGTGTATTAATCGTTGTTAATAATCATTTTTGAATCTTAGAAACGGGTTCTTCACCACGAAACGAAGATAGCGGAAGAGGGTTAGTGTTTCGGACCGCTGCTCCACCGTACAAATTTTATATTCAGGTATTAAAATTTTTATTTTATCGTACAAGGGATTGTGTTTTTGTTATTTCTTTGAAATATAAAACTGCCTATTGAAAGTCTTTATTGCTATATATACTTTCAATGAGCCAAGATGCTATTTAATTTGGGTTACAAATGTTATAGGGAATTCTCAGCAACGGCAATTACACATTTTTTACTAAAGTTGGAGAATTCTCAGATTGGGTTTCCAAAAAAATATCTCAGTGACAAAACAAATAACTTTGTTGTACATATGAGTAATTCGTATTGAATTTCCACTAAATAAATTTTGTGT
>JABASD010005622.1:0-12017 GCA_019776165.1 Pogonognathellus flavescens
ATTCTGACCTAAACACTTTGTGCCCGTTCCAAGAGAGACCACTTTAAACTTTTGATCTTCATTCGAAACTGTTTTTGATACAATTATTGCTGCCATTGATGCCCATTGATTTTCGATTGGTTTACCATTTTTAGGAAGCGAATTATAATATGAACAAGCACATTTTGCTACTGTCTCTATCAGGTCACTGGGTGGAAGATTGGATGCCGACATAGCATTGCAAGTGTCCATGTTTCTTTGTTTTAGTTTTAGCACTAATCGTCTCCAAATGTTATTTTCTTGCCCTGAAACGATGCAATAGCAGGTGCTTGCCGCTTTTTTGCCTCCCACGACGGATGTAATTTCTCAGAGGTGGTAACTGGTGCGTTGTTGGGACCTACCAAAATTTCACACATTTAATTTAATTTCACACATTTTGCTTCATTAAATTAAATATAATCAAAATAAGTGAAAGCATACCTTTTACAATAGTATGAGTTTTGGCAGAGTAGTCGAAACTTTTAGTTTCTCTATTTTGAGTAATTGGTTGGTCGAAATATCTAGATGATTGATTGCGTTTGAAGTTTGTCCCTTCTCGATGGTTGTTAGTAAAGTTAGTTTTATGGGCACTTGAAATCAATTTTCCCTTTCTAAAAACAGGTTGTTGCTGAAAATTGCTTCTGTTGTTCTGCTTGTAGCTCTCATTCTCATTTTTTACTGATTGCTTGACTTCTTTTTCTGGAGAGGGTCTATCAACACCACCCACAAAAAACGAACTCTTCGGCTTTTTCTTTGCAACTAGCTCAGATTCCTCCTTATCAATATCAACAATTGCCGTGTCCGTTTTTTCCAAATCTACCAAGTTCTTCAAAACTTGAATGCGTACAGTGCCTTCTGATTTATCTATTTTTACGGGCTTCAGATTTCCTATTAATTTTTGTTTGGTTTTGTTGTCTGACTTTGCTGGTTTAATAGGTGGCTTAGTAATTCGCTTTTTGGGGTTTGCTTCACTGATTGCTTCTGTTGTAAGAGGAGTGTCATCTGCTTCATTCACAGCAGTTTCGTCTTCTGGAGAATTAGCATCAATGTTGGTATTTTTATTTTCTCTTTCTTCCTGTTTCTTCTTAAGTTTCTTCACCTTTTCCTTACTTTTTTCAAGCAAAACAGGAATCTGCAGTTCCCAATGCGGATTTTGAGTACGATATGAAATAACGTCTGCCTGAACTGCGGAGTGGTGGGCTAATCTTGCTAGTGCTCTGGCTTCAGTTGTCGTCTTAAGATTTCTCAAAGTATCAAGCAATGAAGTATTACATTGAAGAGCGTACGCGCTGACACGGTCTTCGTTTAATTTCTACAATAAATTTTTTAAAATACATGTAATAATAATATAATATGTTAAAAGAATAAAAGATAGTACAAATTAATTTTATCAATTACCTTTACAACCAAAATATCTTGAATTAATCGTTCCGCTTTTCGTTTGGCTTTGGCTTGTACCTTTTCGGGTCCTTTACGATTTTGCAACTGCTTTGCCTCTCTAGTAAGTTTGCGAATCACATGAACTTTGGCTTGGCGTACTTTTTTACGCATAAGTACAATCTGCAACAATAATTGATAATATTCAATAAGTTAAGTAACTAACTAGACTAGGCATATACTATTTCATATTATTCAATCATTTACGTATATGTTATATTTTAATATATTTATGTCGATAGTATTAATGGAATAAAATGTCAGCGGCAATTCTGAGTTCGGTTATATTTACGTGTAAATAATATGGCCATTTGCAAGAGTCTTTATCTGTGTAACATAACAAAATCAGTCAAACTCATAAAGTTTCGTTGCTCTCCTCACAAGACACAAACAAAAATATAAATCTGCTTAACTAAACTTAAACATTACAAAACAACCTTTTATAGCACGCTGCATAGCTTAAATGAATTATCTAATATACAACAATGACAATGATCACATACAATATTTTGTCAAACATTTCAGTAAAATTTCTTACGTGATTATTAAGTTCCTGTTTTTTTGTGAGTTGCTGAACTACAGGTATAGGGCTAGCAATAGGAGAATCAATAGCAGGTTCGTTATCTGACTCTGACGACTGTTCTGACATAATTGAAGTATTAGCAGTCCACTCAGCAGTCGTTTTAGAGACTCGTCAATATTGCAATTTAGTAAAGTTGGCAAATAGAAATTTTTATTTATTTATTATTCACAGATGACGGAGAGAGGACGAAAAAATAAAATAACACAAATGCACCACGACATTATTGCCTGCACCTGCACAGCTCCACTATCCTCGTGTTCTAATTTAAACATTACGCGGTTTTACAGGTACCCAAACTAAATTAGTCTCTATTTATGTCTCAAGGTATCCAAATAAGAAAATGTAGGGCTTCAAGGGCGATGGGGCATCGTGCACTTATAATAAACATTAAATAATGTCAAAACATTGGAGTGATTGGAGTCGTTCCGTTACTTCCGTTCTCCGATACGTCATGCGTCCTATCCTAGTCCTACAATACTTACAATTAGAAAATTTCGACTCGTACTCTTTCATTATGGAAAGCATCAATTGAGAATTTGAACTTAAAATTGAATAATGTGGCACGTACTACACACTGCTACACAATTAGATCTTAAATTAATTTCTCATTATTTTATTTAGACAAAACGGTAAAAATATAATTTGTAGTAAGTACATAAAGTCAACCTATTTCTTGAAAATTAGTCATGCCACGGCTAAAGATTGATACGTAGTTTGTGATAATTAAAATAAATACATAGTTAGCCATTTGAGTTAGACAATTGCTGCTAAAGTCACGCTAAGGAGAAAGTGAGAAAGGACGAAACCACCAGTGAACTTGGTTAACTTCAAGCGACCAACTTTTGGTGCAAGACTTTCTGCGGTTAGGGGCTAGCGTCAGCGTGATTTTAACAGTGCTGTACATTTTTAAATAACATAGGTAATACAATGTCGCGTAATGTGAATTCTAATTAAAACTAAGGTTAGCAGGTAACTAAAATGATATCATTGTTTCATGAATACATAAGATATATAGATATACTAGAGATTTGTTTTAATTTTCAGTTCATCAGTTAGTGTTAATCACCGTAATATTTGATAGAACAATCTGACCAGCACCAGACGTTACTTTAAATCCGTAGTTGATTTGTCATAAGGTAGGTACATCATTCAGCCATAAGTTGTGCTTCCAACTCACCGCTTTCCCAGTAGCATTTGCCACAATTATCACAAATAAAAAAGTTGTCAATACAATCCAGAAATACGAGTGGAATTTTGTTGACATCAATCGGTACTTGTATCGACGTTGTCATTATATTATGATTTTCGCCAAAATCAATGCTGTGCCATGGAAGTAGCTGCCAGTTTTTGACTGTCTCCTTTCCCCCTGAAGGATATGAACACGTAATCATGCATTCCTGAGACGCCGGACTTTCCATCAACACTTTCTCCTTTTCTGCAAATTTTCTCTTCAAATTAATTTTCAAGTCAATCAACATTTGTTTCATCTGACTTCCTTGAACATGAATAAAAGTGTTCGTGTTGCATCTTTGGCAGCGACTGAATAAATCTTCAGGTGTAACGATGATGTTGAAATAACACAACGTTTCTGTTAGTTGATCAAGAACGGCTTCTGAGGTAACACGAAAAGCTTGATTAACAGGAACACAATCGGTGATGCGGTCATAGGTCACTCCTCTAGTCAGCACGAAGCGTCCTTCTGTGACAGCGTAATGAATGGCGAGGTCGTGAGACTCCCAGCCACTGAGTATTATCGTGTCCACGCCGCAAGCGCGCAGTTTCTTCCCCAGTCCTTGCAGCATATTGTCGCACACGAATTTAATGTCCCTTACTAATTGTTTGTTGCAAAATGACGGTCCACTAGTTGGTCTGTTAGGAGCATCATTAATTTTTAACACCTCCTTTGTACACTTCACTATGGAAGGTTTCTTCACGTAGGTTTTCGAAGGCTTCACTCTAACCACCTTCAGCTGTGACTGAATTAAATTATCAATGTCGAAAGGCAAGCTCAGATGCTGATTTCGCTCCACCATGAATTTAAACACGTCCAAAAGACAGTAAGCGTCAGTCGCAGCGTAGATCAACTGGCTTTGACGTAAAGGACGTTGCTCCCAATTCGAAAACTGATCCTCTTTGTTTAAAGACTTTCCCAGGCTCATCAGAACGAGCTCACTCAAACCGGCCTCTGAATCTCCATCGTGTGGGAAAAAGGTACCACAGTTTTTCTGGATAATTTCCTTTTCTAAAATGGATAAATCCACACACGCTCTCAACTCATTCTTCATATTCTTCCATTCAGTTACAGTGGCGCCCAGCATTTTCAAATCATTTTTAATATCGTACGCAATTTTGATTATACCGTCACAAGCAAAAAAATCGTTTTTTAACAAACTCCAATAGTTTACTTCCTCTCTTCCACCTGTACCCTGTTTTTCATCATGCTCTCTGAGAGATACTATGTCCAAGAGATAAACTTCGTTCAGAAGGGCTATTTGGATCAGAGCTGCTCCGGGTAATTCTGGGAACATCGGTTTCCATTCTGCATCAAACCCAACAACAATGCAGCGAGCCGGTCCTTCTATTTCTTTCAACTGAACTAATCTTCGCAAGAAGCCACGGACTTGATCTGGAGAGACTAGTATGTGGATCTCTTTTTCAGTCAGGGGCATCACGTAAAAATTCTTTAGCTTTCTCAAAGGTTGGTCTTGACTTGGAATCGGCGGTTTTGACTTTAGGCCCTTCGTACTAGCTGTTTCATCTTGGGTTTTGCTTGGAGTATCCATATCATTCGAGGACATAATCTGCGCATTTACATGTGTTGGCTTTTGAGATTCTGTGCCGTTTGGTACAAATGCGGGTGCTGGAGTAACTGTGTTAGTTTCCCAATCATCGTCATCATAAGGTACTTGTAATCTTTTAGTTTTTGCTAGTGGATTTGGCACAATATTAGGACTAAGTTGATGCATCGATTTCAACACATCCTCCGGAATTTTGGTAAGCGGAACTGCGAGCCGAATCGCGAATTGGGCAGCAGCTTTTTTGTCGTCATGTATTCGCATCAAATAAATAGCCTCATCTTGTAGTCCCACATCATCCCCCACAATCTCATCTATCATTTCTTCGAAGGATTCTTTGCTCATTTCAGTTTCGTTAGAATATTTTCTAGCTATCAGATGATTCAATGCACCAAAACGCTGCTTTCTCCCCGCATTTGGACAAGTTAGAGGGTTTGCTTTAAACTTTTGTGAAAGCCTTTTTAAAAGTTTGAATAATGGCTTGTTGGTAAGTTTTTCCATTCTTGTTTCTGGAATTTTGTGCGTGGAAATGTAATCTTGAATAAAATTGAAAACGTTGCGCTGACCCACAAGTGAGTCCAAAAACTTTAAAACCTCAGTTTGTTTCTCGGTGGAGCCTAAGAGAAAGTCTTCGGCAATTGCTTCTCTTGATTGAAATAACAATGGAACGACAAAATCATCAATTGAAAAATGTGAGTGTAATTCCAATGCCGTAGCGCATATGCATGCGTCCTTAAAGCGTGATTTTGAACACATATCCTTAATTCGAATGATCAGAGTATCGCGAATCAAATCTAAGCGAAATATATTGAATGCAGTTTTCAACAGAGATGTATTTTTCTGAACGGTAAACATTTCAAAGGCTACTTTCTTCAGCTTTGTATCTAAATAGTCTTTCTCCATTTTTTCTAAGTTGCCTTTCATTAGCCAATTTTTGAGCTCAGAAATAACCGAAAATGACATAGATTTTTGTTTGCAGATAAGAAAATCTCCGCTGTGTGTAGCTAAAAATAATCCTAGGGCGTATGGATTTACAGCTTCGGAAAGAGCTTTTTGCAACATTGTAATAAAATCATTTTCTTTCGGAAATTTAAGCCAAGCTGTTTTCAAAACCTTCACGAATAGTAATTCTCGTCCAGCATTGACAAAAGGAATCTCAATTTTTGGCAAGGTATTTTTTCGTGGTGCTACTATTCCAGTCACTCCTGTGATAGCATCGTAAGATTTGACTTTGGCAACAAAACAGTTTGTTGGTATTCCTCCACCCGATTCTAATTAGCAAATAAAAATGGACTTATAATAGAATTTTGATATCACCAACTTAATGAAAATAATTATATTTTGTATAGCCTCACCTTTTTGCTCTTTTTTCCCAAGACTCTGAGGTACTTGCTTAGATAACTTATTTGGATACGATAATAGTTCTCCTCCATCGTCCGAAGAATCATCGTCACTAAACTCTGCTGGTCGACCCGAGGAAGAGACCAAGTGTGACTCATTTTTCGATGTTGATGACTTAAATGGATTTAATGTTGACATTTTCTGTAATCAATCACCAAATCAATCAGTCAATCGTGCCATAGCTAGCGCTAGCTGTCACATTCTCACATTCTCGATCCCATTCCCTTTATCCCATATTATTATCCCTGCGTATTTACATAATAATATACCTACTTGTAAATTAAGGAAAGGAGTGACTTATGTTCTTATTTTATTTGTCATTCATGCAATTTCATCATCTCAATTATTAAGGGATTGCGTTGCGATAAAGGGTCAATTGAGATGAAAACACAAAACAAATTAGTTAATATAATAAATCATACTATTAGTACGATTTATTACACTACAATCAAGGAACATTAAAACAAAAATATTATTTGAATGAACCTTTTGTGACATACGTATTTAACATTTTTGAATAGTAATTAAAATGGAATTTATCTTTATCACACTCCCTTGTTCCTTAAAAATTAAGTGGAATGAGTCGTAATTATGATTTGTCGTTTGGAGGTATGTTATGTAAATACGCAACCGGAAAGATTCTTTAATTCAAGACATAAAGAAAGTATATACATATATACAACACAATATACAAGAAAGTGAAGAAAGATGTCAGATTTGAAGTTTACTTTATACATTATACTTCTGAAACAAAAACATAAACCGCAAATGGCAAATAATAACAAATAACTTACCCGGTGACCTGTTTTTCTATTGTCTATAATATGTGCTTTGTTGTCCCTCTGACCTCTGTGTTGTTGATTGTCTTGTAACGAACCTGATCACTGATTCCGATGTCCGACGAGATGAGGACCTTGGCCAATGTTTTATGCGATATGGTCTGGAAGATTGGATAATTGTAAGGTAATTGGTAAAACAATGTGTGATGTAGATGTAGTTCAAAGAAAAATTGCTGGACCAATCAGACGTCAAAAGTAACAAGTTGACTGATGATCGACGAATAATTCTTTAGACAATAAACTTTAACATTTATAATCTTCCAACATCCAATGAATTTAACTACTAATAATTTTACAACCTACATGCTCACTGATATTCACTAATAATTTCCTTTCGAATGTTTGTAATTTACGAAGTAGGTTCCTGCTACTATCATTTTAATTGCGAATGCCGAATGTTATCAGTAACTAGCTGTTTTTATAATTTTTCTCTTTATCGACAATTTGCATCATATTTGGATTGCCACATGTGCGCAAGGACGTCTATTGCAATCATGTGCATTCTGAGCTATCTATTTCCTTCCATATCGCAGTCAAAACTCGAAACTCGAGTAGCTGAGAGCTGCAGCTGCTCAAGAATTAAATGGTATGTAGTTGTGCCGTGTCGTATAATCACATTATAGTTGTACATTATGTACATTGCAGACATAGCTGTACTAGTTGTACACAAGAAGCGACATGATTTCATCAAATTCATCTTTGCTCGTAACTACAACTGGACACAGATCGTCATGTAGTCAACTTTCGTCGTCGTCAGTTTTCAAGGCGCAATAATTTCTCTTTGCAGAGTCGTGTGTTATGTTTATGTAGGTCCTCAGCCAAGCTCGTTTCCTGTGCCGGTGCCTGCCTGCAAGCTCGAAAATTCACAAGCTACAACTTCATGATTTAAAAAGTGGCATTTCGGCAAATGTAATTTATTTTTATTATTGTCACGATCACATTAGGTTATACATACATATGAAATGGCAGGTTAATAACGGAGTTATTGTTGCATTTAGTTTGTAATTATAATTATAAAGTACGTGCTGCTTACATAACATACACGGAAAGATGATCTTTCTAATTTTGCCGTTCAACACCATAAAGTCAAAAAAGGTAGTAGTATTAGTTCGGGTAGTTGCATTAATTATTATTAATTTATCATTATCATTAAATTGAAAATAGTCATCTTTTTTGTATTATATAATTACATAATGTGTATTGTTTGTTAATATACAGTTGGTTTAGTTAGCAGTGGTTGCTCAAATAGATGCTACTTCAGTGGCAAGTATTGAACAATGTTTATCACTATCACTTAAGCTACAACTTGTACGAACAATAAGTTCATTCATGAAAGTCTTCTACTATTGCAATGCTACACAGCTAAAACCGGTAACTCCCGATTCACAATCCTTTTGTCTCGCTTGCATTCATTTGCTTTTTTAAATTTTAACCTGTTCGGCTCCTTCAACAGCTCTGAAGATGTAACAAGTGGCTGTTTTGGGATAGTTTTTATTTATTTCATCGATTACCGTTGGGGCTGCGGAAGATTTTATCTATAAATAAACGAAGAAATAATTATTTGGCAATTAAATAGTTATTAAATTCATTTTCATTCAGTAGTTGCATATAAAGCTTACCAGAGAAACTATACAACCACCGAATCCTCCTCCCGTCATTCTGGAACCGTAGACTCCTGGTACTTTCATGGTTATGTCCACTAACTGATCCAACTCGGGGCAAGACACTTCATATAAGTCTCTGTCAATTTAATAGCCTAATTAGTTATTGGGTTGAATAACGCAAATTGTAACAGATTTAGGATCTGGATGTACAGAAATACAGAAGAACAATGTTTTCCCTATTCACATGATTGATGCATCAACCTGCTAAAATTAATGATCTGCAAAAGAATTTACCTTAAGGAAACATGACTTTGATACATCAATCGACCCAATTCTTCCAAATTGCCGGTAACAATAGCGTCAGAAGCCTTCATACACCTTTCGATTTCGCTCACAACATGTAAAGCTCGTTGGTAGATTCTTTCACCAAGTTCTTCTCGCTTTTCTAATAGACATTTGTTAATAAGTAATTTAAGTAAGAGTAAAATAAGTACAAACGGTTGCAGTAACATGATGTTGATGTGGGACATCTCACCTCTTAAAGAACTCATAGTTGCATCTCTAAGACTTTTGACTCCGATCACTTCGGCAGCTTTGTAACAATCATCTCGACGCTGCGGATATTCACTTCCGCTCAACTGGTGCTTTACGTTAGAATTGACAACAAGGAAAGTGATGTCATCCCCTTCCGGCTGAGCTGCATCTAACCGAACCAATTTAGTTTGCAGGGAACGACAATCGATGAGAAGAGCAGAGTTCTCTTTGCCCATACAAGAAATAAACTGATCCATTATTCCACAAGGCATGTTGGCAAAGGTATGTTCGGCCTTTTGACATAGGAGGGCTTTGTCCTTTAATCTGACGAAAATTAAAGCAATTTATTGTGAGGAAACTTCTTTTTTGTATTAATAGGCTTTCGTATTTGCTAAGAACATTTCATGCTTACGACAAATTATGTCCTGTAAGCGCTTCCAAAAATGTGCAAGTTGAAACTTCCATAGATGCACTGCTGGAAAGTCCACCTCCCAGGGGCACTGAAGTGGAAATGCAGGCATCAAATCCTCTCGTAAGAGCGTCTAATAAAATTAAACTTTTCACTTATTCTGCCGATTTCAAATATTCTTACAGATTTAGAGTTCCCTATCGATGTATTAATAGAATATGCATATTGAATAATGTATATAAGGAGTATAAAAAATACGCAGCTGAAATTGTAACTCACGTGGAAAATGCTCGATGACTCCTTTGACATAGTTTGCCCATTTAGGACTTCCCTGGGTGAGTCGAGAAGACTCAGATGGAATATCGAACTCTGTTTTCGGCACATCACCCACTTCAGCTGTTGTTAAAAGCCTTATTCGGTTTGTATCATTTGCTTTGCCCACGATGATGGTACACAAGGGTATTGCCTTATTACGCAAAGAAGAAAAAATAATTTAAAGCAGAGACTCTCACACTGTTATATACATAATTTTAATCCAACAAAACTGAGACAAATCTACAATACGTGTGACGTGATCATTGCCTAACACAACATTTTACTTCTGTTTCTTATAAGGGGAAAATGTAGTAGGATAATGCTTGTCATTCATAATGAGTCATTATTATAATCAAGGACGAGGTTGTAGCAAAAGTATACACGATGCTCATACAAAAGACTCAATTTTTTAGTAAAAATTATCTAACCACTAAATAATGTTTATACTTGACTAAAATAAACAAAACTGAAGTTGCTGCTCTCAAATTCTCAAGTTGATTAGGTCTGTATCAGTCAAATCAGTCTTTACGCGTGTAGCTGTATAAAATCACATACCATAGGAAAAACAAATCCCTCGTTGTAGTCCGTATGTTCTCCAATGATGTTCACTCTTCCAGGCGCCCTGGCTCCTATTTCTGGCGCATATCCGAATTCTTTAGTGAAAGCTTCTTTGCAAGTTTCCAACAATTTTGAAAAATCATCCTGGGCCATTATTGAACACTAACTATTTGATTCTTTTACAGAAGTTGAACAATTCTGGATGAAACTACTAGCTCGAGCTGCTGTGCTTATAATCTTCTCGTCCAAATCCAACTCTTTTGCCAACGCAACATTATTGTGCCAACTGCCAACCTTTTTTATGACGTACTGCGAGTGTGAGTGAATGCTTTACATAATGAACTTCGTCTCGGTACATTACAGACGAAATGTAATATGCAACTCCCATATTATTATTTCGTCTTTATATCAACTAACACCCATTACTACATATTAGCAGTGAAAATGTTAAATCTTAGCTGCTGAGCGATGCAATGTTCGTGTACAGGAAAAAGGAGGCTTAAGTAGCGATGAGCCGCGCATATTATAGGGAGATATTACACATCTATTATCTAATACTTATTTATTTCACTTGGACTTCACTTAACTTAGGATATGATTCATATTTCATTTCATACACATCTACAAGCAGTCTGTAGGTGTAGAAAGTCGAGTATTTGCATATCAGAAGGCAGAAACGGGATTGGAAAATATTTACATAAAACATCAAACATCAATACAATAACATCCATACGTTGATACTATTGATATTCTATCTATATTGATATATTGAACATCGAACATAAAAAATAAAAACGCAGAGCAGGAATGACCTCTCACTAATGATTAATCAAGTAATCATTCTAATCATAGCTATCATTTGTCGTTATCAGCCACAGCAAAAGCTGGCAAACGCCTACCCATGCCATTTGTCTAACTACGATACGATCCATTATGAACATAGATATTAACGTTTTACACGTTAGGCTCATGCTCATCTGAATACAGGAACTTTAATTCCCCCTACTTTAGATTTTCTCAGTTTTGTTTGCTACTTTTAGACACATAATTCTAAAATATACTCCATTTTGCTTGCCTACCCTGGCTATACTCATTTGAATTAAATAGAATAAAATTAGAAACATCTAGCTCATTAACGAAACTAAAAGGTATGAGTTAAATACAGTGAAGTGCACTCTGTACACTAAATTGCACTTACAAGTGTAGGTGAGCTTGTAAGTGCAATATCTATCTGTACACACGGCCCGGTATTATAAAATCTCACAGTTTTATGAGCTCTTCGATGATTTCTCTGGAATGAAAAGTCGAATTAAAATAAAATTCTAAGGTTTTTTACATTTTTATCTGCAGTTGACACTTTGTCGAAAAAGTAAAAGATTACTAATTAAGATATTATTTTATTTATTATTTTATAATAATTATTGTTATTGTTACATTATGATAGAGCACACCTTTAGCTGAACGAGAGGAATTTTCAATTCGACTTTTCTTTTCAGGGGGGGGGGGGGGGATTTATATATCGTA
>JABASD010005623.1:0-12009 GCA_019776165.1 Pogonognathellus flavescens
ATGACAATGATAATCATACAACAATTTTGAGTTACATAACAAACTTAAAGCTACTGATACTATTACTATTGCTATGGTATTATAAGAATTGAACAGCCAATATAATTGAGAATTTTAAGAGGGTAATGGTTTGGGAAGAAATATGTAACGCAGATATTGCACCTGAGATTAAATTATGTAGAAATTAATTTTTAGCACAATGCAAAGATTTCTGCTCGCTTGTTTACATCATCATAATGCAATAGGGTGATAGGAATTACATAATGGGCTATATCTCTGCTATATTATGCTATGCATCATCTCTTATCGGCAATCGGCAAACATCGGTCTGTATCGGAATATACTTTATCCGAGTCCGTTTTTGCTTTTTTAACTTTGATTCAGATCATTTTCACAGAATACATTATCTGTGCCACATAAATATAAATACAAATAGATCTAGCATAGTTATTCTTAGCTTTCTTCTTCTTCAGCCAGTTTTAAATCAGTTCACGAGAATAAAATATCTAAAGTGAAATATTTGACGTAAAATTATAATAAGATTAATTTTTAAATTCATTATTACAGCCACACATTTCTAGTATCAAAAACAAACATACATTTTTCCTTTATAATGCAATTTTGATATTTATGTCAAATAAATGTCATTCTCGTATACAGATTAGCGAAATTCTCACTTTCAGAGCTTTTCTGTCATCAAAAAGATATTTGAATATTTTAGTGCGGTTTAAAAACTAAACTTTCCCTATAAGGTCATCCGAAGACGTATCATTAAAAATGAACTTCATTCCCTAACATGAACAATGAAAAATGAAATTGAAATCATGGTAGGAAAAATTGACGAGAAAGATTTTTGTATGTAGAATTCATTTCCGTCCTAAGAGGAAAGCACTTTAAAAATGAAGAAATAATTTCATGTTATTAACGCAATGTTACAAAGGATCCTATGTGACGTAAATTCAAGGTCAAACTGACATCAAACAAATTTTATCGATTCATTCGTGTGCATTCTGTAAATTTTGCTTCTGTCTTGTGTATAGATGCACGTATATAATGTATGTAAATGTTTTTAGTACAAAGCAAGGGTTCCGTGTTAAAAGAGTTCACACACAGTTTCCCTAATATCTCTGTCAGAAATCTAAAAATGTTATAAAGTGTTTTTTTGCAAAATATGTTAGATTCACAAATGATTTAATGATAATATTATTATTACATTGAATTTACGGTTAAGATGTGTTAATCTGTAGACACGTACGCGTTGTACGTTGATACGTATAATATCGTCATCTCCTCGAAATCATAAAAATCTTGTTAGAATTGCAGCATTATTGTTTTTTAGCGTCTGTTTGTGTGCATGTGTGACAACAAACAAGTAAATGGCATTGTTTGATTCTGTTCTAGTTAAGGATGTGGTGTTAGTAACAAAGGTGGTAAAAAATGTGCAAGTTTTAGTGGTTTACGTCAAACAATGCAAAAAGTCGTTAATTTATACAGAAGGAGGTTCTGGACTGTGACAATTACGTGACATAATGGCACCAAGTCACATTTTTCAGCATTTCATAACAAGTGTATGTGGGTTGGAGCGAGAAAGTACACGGAGAGAGTCTATTATTAATTCAATTACTTTTATTCCCGTTGTGAAATATGTACTGTTCCAAATACAGCAAGGCTTATTTTCACTCATTCAATTGACAATTAAATTTTTAATGTTGCAAATATTCAGTTATTAATATTTAAATGTACCATTCTAGTAATTATTACCACATGCAGTAATAGTTTTGAATTTCAAGTAGCATTATTAAATTTTAGCAAGTTTGTTTGACATGCATATTGACCCATTCTCGTAATCCTCTGACCCAGTATCCTCTTTTATTTGTCACAATTAATACACCTTCATTGATCATAAAGCGGACATAATTTTTACCGGCAGAAGAATATTATTAAGGTGCAAATTATTTCTTCTAAGTGCTTCAAGTGTTTTAATTAATACATTATATATATTCTTGTGTATTGTGAAACGACATTTGTCAGTGACTCAATAATTAATCAGCAATGGAACAAAACCGATAAATTGTTGCAGATAAGTTTTGTGCAACAAAATTTAATTTATAGGCAAGAAAAGAACAAGACGCAACAAATACCGGTACAAACCCTAACCGCGGGATTAACCCCACCCCCATAGGGTTTATTTTGTGAGGTTACTACCCGAAAAGTTCGGGGTATAGGGTTATTGGGGTCGGATTTATGTATTAAGCTTAGGGTCAGGGTTGATATTCAGCAGAAAATTATTTTTTCTTAAGTTACTTGAATATTTTTTAATAAATATTCTCCACAAAGGCGTATGTAGGATTTGGAAATATTAGAGTCATAATATGGGGTCCCTAGAAATCTGAAGAGGACCCATAGTATGTTTAAAAGAATTTTTGCAGTCGCAAATAATCCTTTTTTTGTAATCGGGTAGGGGCGTGAGCCCCCACTAAATACGCTCTTGTTCTGCACATACCACTACCATACATATTATTCGATATTGCAATTATCTTTCTATAGATAGACCTAATGTTTCAATGATACAGTGTGGAAACTTATTAACGGAATGAGAATCCGAGTTGTTATAACTTGGATCACAAAAGAAGTAAAAGTGGAAAGTGAGTTTTATATGAATATAATTCCACGTAATTGCATTTAATATCATTCTCTGTGAATGTAAGATTCATACGCATACAGACATATGCATAGACATGTCTTGCAGCTATTTGTATAATGCTGTAGAAAATTGAAAGGGACATATACGTAGAATTAAATAGAGATTTGCAAACGTGAGAGCTTTATAAGATGCCAAAACATAATTTCGGTGTCTATACGTTCTACTTGCAGAGCATTACAGATTCTGTATATTATTATTATTTGTACATAGTAATATTATTGCAAGAAATTTCACTGCGTGTGCATTCTGCCTGAAGTTTTTGGTGAACGTACAGTTATTTAGTTAAGACTTGAGACAAGCATATTAAGAGAAATTGTATCTTTTACTAAAACCTACGTTATTTGTATTTGTTATAGGATTATAACGAGCTGTAAGAATATTATTGTCCTGTAATGTAAGTCATTTATTTGTAGTAGCTGGAGCGAGTAGCAAGTATGGTTCGGCGATTGCGATTCGCATACTGATTTCGTTAAAAATTACGTTTTGGCATTTGTGCTAATTTTTTTGCATGTATAGAGACACACAACAATACAAGGTATAAATATAACAAGTTCCGCTAAATAGTAAGTTCTATACAATGTGACAGTTGCTGCAAGATTTACAAACACGAATTTGTATTTTACGCTGCAGAGATTTGTTAACAAATCGACATCGTGTTGTTTACACTCCCCCATAATAATATTATTATCTACATTAGCTATGGTTCCAAATACCTTCTTTACAAAAATAAATGTGACTTAAACCAACTTTGGCGTACCGAAGTGTGACATCACACATTTCCCTATGTCAGTTTAAAAAATCATTACGGATAATGTATTTAGCTTTCCCGTGCTATAAATTATTTACTCAGTAGTCGGAACACGTATAGTATATGCATACAAATTGTGCACTTCACAATGCTAAAAAGATGCATTAAATAATTATTTCAAAGTACAAACGCAATTTTAATATGTGGAATAGCTACCTTATATCTTTCTATTCTATACGTAACAAAATAATACAGTATATTATATATCAAGGACGTATCTTTCTGAAATGGGAGGGCGGCTTGGGGGTTTGGAAGAAAAAGGGGCTGTTAAATATTCTCTGCAGAATCGGGAGGGGGAAATAAGCCCGGTGAACCTAAAGGCCCTTGATACGCCCTGGATGTGTATATGCATCTATTTTGCGGATGCTTTAATTTGTAACGTGCAGAATTGAAATAGTAGGAAGAAGAATACTTAAAAGAGAATGAAGTGAAATATGTAAATAAATAACTAGGCACTTTGTGTTGCCGGATATAGGTACGCATAGAGAGACATCCTGCATACACCTTTGTTCATTACGCTAAGCACACCTCATTAATTTATTCATAGTTTCCTTTGTCTCTATGTAAAGATATTTATCTAAATATTTGCTCAGGAGTACAAATTCGTGTACCTAACTAGGTAAATTCTATCTACATTTTACTGACTTAGGTGTACAGAGTACAGAATGTTATGGAAAGCTTGTAAACATTATAGCGTGCACAAAAGTTACATTATTGATATTTTTAGAGCTTTGAAGTTCTTTACTGTGACAGCAATTAATAGCCATAATATGTATTTAGTAAACACGCGAATACTCTGTATTCCGTATAATATGGCATATGGCACATAGTACACGGTATGTTGATTGAAAATTCATTCACCAAAATCTGCTGCTATATTTGCATAATATGCATTATCGTTATACTTTTAGCTCTAGTTAAAATTGCCTTTGTTCATTAACATGTCATTGTAATTAAAATATCAAGTATACTAGAGACTAGAGACCAAACCATCAATGCAATAATATAGTTTGTCTATATTGTTCTTTTAACCAAACTGGTACTCATGAGACAGTTCTTTCATTTAAATCTCTTACTTTAAATAATTCTATTATAGTTCTCGGAATTTTTAATTTGTTTAAGCATTTTGCTTTTTAAGTGACTGTTTAACGAAGAAATATTTAATTGTGCTAACATATACTGTAGGAAGTAACACGAAATATATTACGCAGCATCTTAAAACTGAAATGCTGCGTGTGCCTACTACTATATACATATATGCCTATTACATACACGTTATAAATACTTTCTTCTTGCATATAACAATTCTTCACACATAGACTTACCCAACCATAATATTACTTAAACAGTCTCACACACATGAGACACATGTCCACATGCTAATTGCGACCAAAATAAATTCCTTGGAACTACACACACAAAAACCTCATTTACCCTGCCCTATGCTTATATTTACCATATAGTGTCTTTGAAAAACAAGGCTATTTTCTCCATAGGGGGTATTAGCTTATTCATTATGGTATAAAACATATAACTCAGGTCAAAATGCAGACAATTCTTGCACCCCGCAGAAACCAATAGGCAATAAGCCACACAGCACAGAGCCAAAGTGAGAAAATTCATGTTAAAGAATATTTGTGCGACAAAACTCTCTGTGTATTTCTGTGTGCAGGATTACAGGAGCTATTATCCGTATACCTATATACGTATGGGTAATAATATATTACACTATGTAGATATTCTTAGAAAAATACTTTTTTAGTAAATTGTTTTAAATGTGGCTGCGATCACCATTGTGTGGAATATAATTCTATATATAGTAGTGTTATTGCTTTGGTGTCTTGATGGGTTTTGTTTTAGTGGATTTTATGCCTTGAACTGATGTGCCTGTGCATTTGCCGCATGAGTTTTTTCAGGTTAACAGAGCATAACTCTCAGAAGTAGAGAGAGAAGGGGATGTTGCATGGAATTTTCTTGTGTATCGTTGATGGGGAATCTTTTAGGCCGATTATAACCGCTATGCTGCACAATACAGCAGTAATCTTACGCTTTGAAAGATAGGACAACTCTGACTGTATTATCTCACACATGCACTTCTGTGCAGTTACTAAATTATTTCTGCTTTTTAGTACATCAGAAACCTTCATGTATGTCGTGTATATACACTAGCTACATCGTTCACAGTTCGCCTTAATTTAAAAATACTTCTTGTTATTACTTTATTGGTTTACTGCATGCTCTTTTTGTATGAAGTAATTATTACTACAGCCAAAGTCTCATTTCGTGAACTTTGTCCATTACAGATTATAAAATAAAATATCTGTAAAGATAGTAGTGCCTATTGTTTCTACAGGTGCAGCTGAAACATAAGAAATGGTTCCTGATTTTATACAAGTTTATAACAAGCAATATTATTAGTGTGTTATTACTTAAAAATATCTACTACCTGAAAAGACAAGGTAAAAATGCAACCAAAAAAACGTTTGTATTAAGACAGACATACTAGAACGAGCTTCGTACAGAAACAGAAGTGTATGGGTTGGTGTTGTGAAGTTTTGTGCTGTGCTTGAGTTAAATACATGCCGAGAAAACTTGCACACATCAATACATCCTTACTTATAATATTTTATTCTCTTGTGAAGTGAAGGAGTTTTAGGTAGGAAGAGTAGGAAAATCCGTTTGTAACTTAAAACGCAATTACTGTGGAAAGTAGCATAGCTACATTTATTCTGCTCAATTAGGGGAAATCAAGAACTTTTTATCAATATATACAAGTACGATAATCTTGCCTTTGTGAGTAATTAGTAGGGAAAAGTTTTTCGGCAACAGTAAATATTTGCGGAAAGATAATATTTTGTAAGTCAAATCATTTATTTTAGTAATAATACTTACATGTAGTACATGATGTGCTTTTGCCATTTTTAATTTACAAACAGTTTGTATTTACAATAATAAGTCTAATGTCTATGTATACGGCATTTCGTTGCGTTTCTTGTCTCATGTTAAAACCACAACTTGAATTTTTCGTCGGCTTGACCTGGTGTGGTAGATGATACGAGGCATAAATATTTTGATATAATAGTTTTGCAAATAAAAAAATTACACCAGGAAACCCGAAAACCAATAATTGACCCTTTTTCCTTATTCAGCCTACATACTAACCTACTCTATTTTATATTGAGTCGTAATTTAGTTAAAGTTGTTTGATGGGAGTAGTAAATTACTAACACGCTTAAAAGTTTCACATTAACTGCTTTAATTCACACACAGCTTTAATCGCGAAGAACAAAGCATGTGTATCTTTAGTTTTTGATTTATACATTCTATGTATTAAGCACTCAAAATGGAGATTCGTTTTTGATAGAGTTATATTGGGGTTTTATGTGTATTACTATACATAAGCTATAAATACTTTAAGAAATTAACAGAAGAACTATTTGAAATGAAAAAAAAAGTATCGTATACCACACACACCCGCTGCATTCGCAAAAGATGCGGCGGAATACTAAGAATTAATTTTTGTACTAATATTTTCAGTTAAATGAAAATTAGTCTTGTAGTTCTGTGTGAGTTCATATCACACTACACTATGCAAAGCAATAGCATCAAAGTTTTTCTATATTATATGAGTATGAGTTGACAACATTTGCTGAAACAGTTCTTTACTTTATTTCTGCATTTTTTATTAATTTCAGAACGTGAGGAGAAAAAACGGGAGTTTATTGCACTCACTTTGTGACAGCGGCATTAACTCATTGTACTAGAAGACAGACAACAGAGAAGACTGCGACAATCGTGAAACACAACAAAAGAAACGAAATATTTTTGTGATAAAGAAAAACTGATTTGCACGTACATGACTGAAAGACTTTTTAACCGAAGAAATTAGCAGATCCTTTTATTACTGCTGTTCTTCACTAAAATTTTAGCAAATTATTTTCACAATCAGAAAATATTATTTTGCAAACCGTGATAAAAAATGCTCAAGTTGATAGGAATTGCAATTCTTGTGACGATTTCCACAAGACAAGTCGAATGCCAAGGCTATGGTCGGGATGGACCTCAAGGGAATAAAAAGCCGCCAGTTGGAGTGATGGGTGGTCCTCCGAATGGTGGTCCTCCGAATGGACCACCGAAAGGACCTGCTACTCCATTTCCATATGCACTATCCTCCACATATTTAACGTACTTGGCAAAGACGGAGCAAGAAGTCTACAAAGAAGTTAAACAATATACCAAAGACATGCAAGAAAGATTGCGTTTAGCTCAAGCGTAAGAAATAACTTCAAATAATAATTTTAAGGGAAATTAACGTAGAAAATAATTAAAAAACTAAGGTACAAAACATTAATGAAAAAACTTACAATTTTACTACGCAAAAACTGTCATGATGGTTTTTGTTTACTTTTTGTAGATACATGAAAGACTATGAAGACAGTACACTGAAAGGAACGAGTCATTTACCCGAAAATACGGATCCATGGCACAAGGCAGCTCAGGCTGCATCTCATCCTTTGATAGCGTATAGAATGGTGCGAAGATTTTCTCAAGATTTCCAAAAATTCGTCATGCACATGCATCAGTTCTTGGAGAGCAGTAAGATTTCACAATATTTGCATACTCTTTGTAAGAAACAGCAGTATATTAATTTTAATGACGTTTTAACAAATGTTTTACAAACAAACGAAGAAATGGAAGAGAGACTTAAGGGAGTGGGATTATACAATTGGCCTGCCGATAAGGACCACGAAGAAGCAATGGATGCAATCCTCAGACTTCATTACGTTTACAACATGGATATTCAACAGGTAAATTCCATTTCTCCAGTATTACAATTATTAGACTTCATTTTAAAATTTTAGCAAAAGCATACCCGAGGACTTCAATTGAATTCCCAAGGTCAATGGTTGTAAAAGTTTCGACTATAAAAAGATTTTGTTACTTTTGTAGTTTACAAATGGGATTATTGGAGGTCTTCCTACAACTGTTGGGCTTACTGCATCTCAAGCCTTCCAATTCGCCGAGTACGCTGTGGACAATGAATATTACACGTTAGCCATGGATTGGTTAAAAGTAACAGAGTCAAGAATCAAACACGAAAATGACACATCCGTCAGTCCTTTCCAAGTTGCCAACACATACAAAAGAAATATTGAAACGGTAAAATTTTTATAATAGTAAGAAAATCCTGATTTCCATCAGGGGAGTATCTAGGATTTTGTAATGGGGGGCTTCAGTCGTCTAAAGGCTAAAAAATGACAAAATTTACTGCTTTCAACAGCAAATTTTGACAAATAGCCCCTTTTCCCGTAATCTGGGTATAGGGGTTGAAGCCCAATGAGCCCATAAGTAGATACGCCCTTGATTGTGATATCTTTACATTTTAAAAATCAAATAATAATTGTATCTTTCTATTTTCAATTTAGCACGACAAAGAATACGAGCGAAACGATTATTTGCAACATTTGTACATCTTCGACAGCAAACTTGAAGGAGCCTCAAATGGAACTCGAACTCGCGATTCAAAAATCGAAGGTTACGTGCAGGACTTGAAATCTTCAGCACCTGAAGCTGGCCATTACAAATTTCTTGCTCTTTGCAATGGAGCAGACTTCCAGGTTTGATCCAATTCATTTTGACAAATATTTTCCAATGCGATTATTCCAAAATGATTTTTAAACATTTTTTCATTTTGTTCATTCTGTAGACTGAAAAAGTGAAAGCGAAGTTAAAATGTTGGTTGGATACAAAAAGACATCCATATTTTTTGGTGAATCCTTTGAAAATGGAATTATTGAGCAAAGAGCCACTTTTGCTTCAAATTTATGACATGATTGGTGATAAATGGATTAAAGACTTGAGAAAAACTGCAATGCCCACTCTCCAACGTGCCCCACCACCAACAGGTGACTAAAGTGATATGATGCCCCTAACATTTACTAATTCTAATTTTGTACTTGTATATAAATGTAATTGTATTTTGTCATGTGCTCAAAGGTCCTGGAACTACACCTAGGACAGCTACATACGCTTGGCTGGAAGATGGACACATTCCTAATACGCCCCTGTCAAGAAGAATCGAATTAATCACAGATTTGAACGTTAGAGGAATGGTGGCTTCAGAAGCTTTACAAATTGCTTCGTATGCCTTTGGAGGACATGTCTCAACCCATTTCGACTCGGTAAATTTTTATTTCTCTTTCTCTATATTTATTTCAAGGAAAAAAAATTGTCAAAAAACATCACAATAATATTTCAGTTCCACAATACTGAAATGCACGATATGAACTTTCATAAAGGGAAGACTAACCATCAGTTGGGTATTTTAATTTTCCGATTTAGCTAGGAGGAAATCCAAACGATCCTGTCGTTGCAGTCAAAGGAGATCGCGTGTCAACTTTTCTAATTTATGTACGTATTTATTTTTTAACTTAACCCTATGTCTATATAGACACATTCAATTTAGAATCAGTTAGGACAATTAAAAAATAATAATTTAATCATTTTTCATAAATATTCAAATTCTACACAAAAATCAAATATTTAAAAATGAATGAATTGACTTATTTTGTGTGTCATGGTGCAATCACCAGCTAAATGAAGTTCAAAAAGGAGGATTGACAGCTTTCCCCGTGGTTGGAACTCATGTGAAGCCTGTGAAAGGCTCTGCTGTATTTTGGTACACTGCACTGCGAAATGGAACTATTGATCAGAGAATGCTTCATGGTGCCTGTAAGAATTTCATTCAACATTTTTTCCTTAGTACTGCAGCTTGTTTTTAAATATTCCAAATGATTGTGGAAATATTTGTAAAACTAAATTTCTTTTTTATTCTTCAGGTCCTGTTTTACTTGGTCACAAATGGAGTAAGTTAACAATTTTTTTAGTGATATTCCTATATAATACACCTTACCTAATTTAATTATGACAAGACTAATTTTCTACATGAAAAATGTCAAGTGAGGTTGAAAAATATGAATTTATTCATTTGTGTTTACTTTTCTGTAGTTGCAACGAAATGGACTCACTTGAACGAAAACATGTGGAAACGACCATGTGCCTTGGACTCGAATATTTAATTAAAATATGACTTGAAGACGAAAATCTCTTGGACCACTTTTATTTATTTACGACTAGCATTTTTGTATGGGGTATACTGAGAGAACAATAATAATATTGTCAAATTAGAAGATAGGCATCACAGTAAGAGCTAGTAAACAGTCGTGGTCTTTTGATACCTTCCTTTTGTTCAATGTTATACAATTTAAAAGTAATAGGTATATTAGACAATGTCTTAAATCCTTTGCATATTCTTCTATATAGATCAATCAGTATCTATTATAAAACTAGGTAACTCTTTTTGAAAAGTGTAATATTTATGTTGATATAGGTATTTCTGACAAGAATAATGAAAATGCAACGTACTCTATAAAACAAATGGTAAAAACTGAGGTTTTCTATCAAACTTTTACAATAGTTTATCTTATTATTAATGTATGGATGGTTAAAACCATATAGCAATAATCTCAACTATGTTATTATCCTAATTAGAAAGCAAATTTGCGTACCGTATTTCATTTTAGCTCAAGTAATTAAAAAACTATTACCTATATAACTTTAGAAATATAAGCCTCTCTCTGCATGAAAAGCCCCCACTTCTCAATATAATTTAGGGCTGGTCATAATTCCAACATGCCATTTTTCACATTTCACCATGCATAATTTAGAATCTCACATTTTCTTGTTAAAATTGAAGAATTTGGATACAAAACAATTCATTTTTGATAATTATGATGATAATAATATTTCTTTGTGTTGTGACGGGTGCGTTGTTAATGTGGAAGAAAGCGTTACAGTTAATTGAGATGGTATACTTCCTCTGCTCTGATTGAGATCAATGTTTGAAATGTTGGTGCATGAATGTTAATATGTTATAAGAGTAAAGTAATGCAACTCAATTGTGATTCCGTATTGTAGTGTTGTGTTTTGGCGTCTCATTATGTGCATGCATGATAATTGCATCATTGTGTGTGGTATGTGTATCTATGAATGAATAAAATAAAAATACTACTTGAGCTGCTTACAAGAAACATGAATTTATTTCTCAAAATATTTTTTAAGTCCCGTGAAACCTTTAGTTTAGAATTCGATGCAACGCTCAGGTTTATCTGATCAAGGACGAACGTACGAGAAGGGCATTATAAGGGACACGGAGTCAGGTCACTATTATTTTGCTTTACGCTTATGAATATTACAGAGTAGGTATAAAATTAATTACAACATTTTTAGTGTATGAATATCCTATATAATTAAACTGTATTAAAATATGGAGTAGAGAATTTATGGCGATGTAGACTCTTTCGCATAAACAGAGATAGGGGAACCACTAGTTTAGCGAAGACCCTAAAGTAACATGCTCGTTATAAGTATACTCCAAAGTATATTAGGGTTTAGACGCGATGTGGTTTCGTGCCTGCAAATTTCTCCGCGCCTACAG
>JABASD010005624.1:0-12009 GCA_019776165.1 Pogonognathellus flavescens
AAATATTCTTATACGTGTATACAATGACATACCCTACCCACAGCATCCATATTAATCGAGATAAATATTGTAAATGTTTTGTTTGTATTATTTGCTCTGAGCTTGCTGTTTTGCATAGGTAAGTGTAAAGTGTAGTACTTGTACTGGAAAAGTTAAATCAAGGCACGTACAACGAAGGCACCGAGAAGAGAGTGCTGAATACGGCAACACGGAATGGTCAGTTTGATCCTTTCTGGCCTGAGTAAGGGACGACCCTAAATAAAGACTTATCTTTCTTCTTAATTCGACTACCTGCTCACTAAGCAGCTTATCCCTTTCTGAATAATTACCGAACTCCAACACGAACACGCTCGAGCTGTCTGCGGAGCTGAAACAAAAAAACGTCAAAATCTATGGCCGAAAACAAGAAGGAAGGGTTGTCTGACATTACACTATACTCTATTAGATTTATTATGAAACATTTATTTACATAAAATGAATCAAGTTGTAAACAATGTTGCTCTACATTAGATATCACTTTAGAACAAACAAATAATGAATCGACCTGCAATAAAATAACTCATGTTTTGCAAGCATGAAAAATAAATTTAGCAAAACATTTTGTCTGTACTAAATTAAGAGCCTAAGTAAAGTAATCATTTTTTACGTCAACTCCAAAATCTAGAATTTTTTGCTTGTAAATCAAAGAATGTGTCAAAAAAAATTAGCGCTGTCCTCAAATATGTCCCACATTTAGTTTATTATCAAAATTATGTCCCCACACTCCTAAACATCTTCCGACGCCTAATATTATGCGAGCAAATTTCGAATAATATTAATCATGTTTTAGTTTTGTTGGTTTTCCTTTTGGCTTAGATTAAAGTTTATTCTAGTCGTCTCAAATTGTTCGTTCTGATCGTTCCATGTTTCACATTAGATACAGTTTCTGTGCCTTTGCACTAATGGAAAAACTAGAAGCGGCAAAATGGAATAAGTAAACATTCTTGTCATTCCTTTAGTTATCGATTGCGTTAAGAATATTTCTAATCTTTTATTGTTTATTGAAATCTTTTTTAGTAACCCCCCAAGAATGTGAATTACATTTGAAAAGTACTGCATAAGTTCAAGGTTATAAAAACTAATGAGAGGTAATATTTTTCTGTTATTGTACACTATCTATTAATATATTGAATGTTAAATTGTAACAAATTTTATCGGGTATTTTACATTGATACAATGATTGGGTATAGGAGTTAAGTGAAGCTCATTTCAAAAATTTGTTTTTATTGGGGTTAATTATGGATGCTACAAGCAGTTTAAATCAACAAATTTTATTAAAAGCATATGATAATTCAAATATCTTCGTTTTACTCAAAAAATATCTTTTTATTATTTAGCCAATAGATTATGGAATGAAAATGTAAAATTAATTTAACTAACCTATTTAGACACGTCATTATAATAACATTCCGAATATTGAGTACTACACACTACACAAATTCTATCTTCCAAGGACATATCCAGATGGGGCACCAAGTTTGGGCAATTACTTTTTCTCAAAATACAAAATGAAAATGATTATTAAGCTTCAAAAATCAAAATACAAAATTCAAAATACATTTTCAAAAAATTATTATTGAAAATGCAAAATACAAAATACATTATGAAAAAATTATTCCTCAAAATACAAAATATTCTAAATACATTTCAAAATACAAAATACATACAACCATTTATGAATATCAATAAATAGCCACATTTGATTGAAACTGGCTATACTGTTCATATTCAAAACATCAATATAAACAGTTGCTTTGTCAAATGGTGAATCAATACAGGAAATAAGGAGGTTTAAAGTTGAGAAATGGGGTTTAGCTTCGGACAGCAAACAAGTATTTTAAATACAAAATCTCCGAAGCTCAAAATATTTTACGGTTCAAAATGCTTTCCCCCCAACAGGTCTCAAAATACAAAATGCAAAATACATTGGCACACAAAATATTTTTGAAAATACAAAATGCAAAATACTTTTTAAAAAACAAAGCATTTTCACTATATTTTGACCGTTTTCACTAAATATTTGCCCCATGCTTGTGGGGCACTGGGGTCCTTTTCCCCCTAAATAAGGAAAAAAGGGGTTATGGTGGCCAAATACTACAAAATAGTCTCCTTTTGTCAGTTTTGCAGTTGTGCTCATTTTAAAATGCACTTTATTAAGCCGCCTTTCAAACTCCAATTAAATAGCAAAGTACAATCCTGGATATGCCCTTGGCTAAACACAATTTTCAGTACAAATTGAACAGTGAGTAGGAGTAACCTATTTTCGGTCCTATTTATATAGATTGGAACCGTATTTTCAGTTAATTGACAATGTGAAAGTGGTAGTCTGGCAGTTTCCAAATAAAATCCATTAAAATAATTTTACAACAGCTATCAGTACTAACAGCAGCAATGCTATAAATTTATCACAAAGTCAAACCGAACAATAAATTACTTTTCCGACGTATCTCAAATAGTTGTAGCAGTCAAATAATATTACTTGAATTACTTGGTATAAATAATATTATCAAACAAGTAATGTTTTGTATTATAATATTATTCGCCTTGCCAAACCTATTTACTTGCCAATTAAATTTTTTACAGCAGTATAATAAATCTGTTAATATACAGTGTTGTTTGTTAACAAATAAACGAACATTAAAATTTCTACCTAGAATTTGGAAATGGACAGCCCCGAAAAATATGAAAGACTTCCGTACACAATAAGTAAAGTATTCAACCTACTTCTGTCAATGATACACGCTTTTGGACCTCAAAATGAATTACTGGTAACATACACTTTATCGTCTTACGCAGCTTTCCGTTTGCAAAATTTATTTAAAATGTTGAATAAAATATTTTCTTCTTTTGACATATATACCACAGTTGCGTAAACGTTCCGGAACCAAACTACACCTCAATTAAATTTCAATCTAAGGTTAGTAACAAAGTAACATTCTCATTGTTTAGTGCTGTAATGATTTCTAATTTCGAAATAAACTCAGTTTGTTTATAAAGGTTTCATAGCGCGATTTTAGAATGATAAAAGATTTACAACTTTTCTTACATTTTTATTTTTTATGCTGGAAATTGGAAGAGATTGGTGGTGATTTGCTACAATTTATCTCAAGCAAGAATTCTCATACGAAAAATTATTAATAACGTTTTGACATTTTAAACTTTTTTAAATTGTTTTGTTTTCTATTCCATATAGATTTCCTCGCCTAACACAACTTGAAATGTGTCCAACAAAAATTCCATAACTTAAAGAATCAATTTTTAATTTTTATTTCATTTTATGACAATTAATTCCATTAACAATTCACTAATTTATACTTTCATGACTAAATTATTAAAAACGCAATTAATTATCAAAGATTTGGTATTTCGACTCAAAAAATTGTTATTCAATGTGAAAATGACTAACTCTTCTCATTTTTTAGATTTCCCATTTGTTCAATTCAATCACCCTTTACAATGGGTCCTACAGGCCTAAATGACGGCATTCCTACCTGCAAATTGCTGGTTATTGGTAATTACCCTTCTTTGCTCATACAAAATGTTTTCTACTAAGTTGGAAGAAAAAATTTTATAACAACCGTCGAATATCTTATTGTTTATGTATATATAGGTAGCAGTGGCGTAGGGAAAACCGCTCTGACCCGTCAATTCTTTATGAAAATATTTAGTCCTGGCTATGACCCTTGTATAGAAGACGTCCCATGCATCAAAAATACTGAAATAGACGGGAAGACACATGTAGTAGAAGGTATGCCGTTTTGTTCAGCATTTTTTTTCCATGATTTTTAATGTCGGTTTAAATTATCTCCTTAATTAAACTACTACAACTACAGTAACCCTAAGCTTAATGCTTGAAATAATTAATAATTTAAAATTGTTTAATTCATTTGATACAGTACAGGAATTTGAACCAAATGAAAAATACCCTAAAATGCGTGAATGTTTTATACGTAATGTTGATGGATTTTTACTTGTCTATTCTTCAACAGATAAATCAAGTTTCGAAAATATTGTGAAAATATGCACAGAAATTATTCATGTGAAGGTGAAGGTCATGAAAATTGAAATTCTTAGCATGAAACAATTTAAATATGCTTTCTATTATGTTGATGGCTTAATTAATAATAAGATATACTTGTTACTGTGGCCCTTCATGTAAATTAGAATGACACTTATGACTTTATTATATTTAATGCGCATTTTTTTACATTTAGGGTGACGACTCATGTCAGATGCTGTTGGTAGCTAACAAAGCAGATTTGGTTGATCTCAGAGAAGTGAGTGAATTGCAAGGACGTGAGCAAAGTCACAAATTTAATATCCCGTTTATTGAAACAAGTGCACGCAATCCTCAGGATGTTGACGCTGCTTTTCATAAAATCATACTTACCATTAATAAAAGTCGTGCAAAAGATTTGCACAGAAGTGAAAAACAAGGGTATTTAAAAAAATGTGGTATAGCTTAAAGTTCAATTTAAAATACAAACAAGTAAATCCATTTCAATTTCAGATTTATATAATTGTGATTATTGTGATGATAATTTTGAGATTGTATCGAGTTTGTATTCTGTATATGAATATGAAGTACACACATACAAATTATAAATGTAGAGCGACAAACACTTAATCAAAAGTCGTTCAGAAAAATTAGTCTGTATAATTCTAACCACATTTGTATATTAGTCAAACGATGAGTAGTTTAATATTGTGAAAAAATTGGGTCCTACAAAAATTACAATTATCATATCCAAGTTGTAAGTACAGGGTGGAGATCACATGGTGCACTGTTGTGCCTTCGCTTCTAAAAACAAGGTTACACTACACTAAACTTGATATAACATTCCCAACTATCCACAAAGCAGGCCAGGCCGCTTAAACTCAGTAACATAAGTAAATAAGTGTTCTTCTTGTTAGGTATAATATTGTTCTGAAAGTGTAGGAAATTATAGTTTAACGTGTTCCTTTTGGTTAACAATATAGATATTAACAAAATTAATCTTGAGAAATCTGGTTTTAAATCTATATGTAAATTCTGTAAAGCTTATAGTAATCACTTCAAATGTCACCATCGATTTCTTCTAAGCTTTAATTGGTCAAGTCATGAATTTAAATCCGATAATTCTACAAACCTTACCTTCAAAGTACATAAAAAAGTTCAAATTAATGTATAAACGAAGATAATGCTGTCTTAGTTTATGTAAATTCGCTCAATAAGTACATAATCATCCGTAGATGTCATCAATTATTGGTCTTTTCGGACAGTATTTTCGACTAAATCGAAATTTAGCTAAAAATTGTTGTGACGTGTAGTTAAATTTTCCCAGTGGTACCGGTTATAGGCATAAAACACTGTCAACGTAACATTACTTCGTTGGGTATGAACGATTCAGTTTACATGAAAAAGTGTTGCATTTCTCTTTATTGTTGTACATAAACAACCTTGGGCAATTAAACTAATTCTCAGATATATCCAACAATGCGACATGGGTAGTTTTCATGTGAGAGATCTCAGCGCACAACTGTCAGCACACAAAACAGAGATGATGCTATACCTTTCTAGAAGCCAAATTCACAAAATGGTTTTCTTGATTGATCCTTTCCAATCATTTATGTTAATGTGGTTTAGTGTGTGTCATTAAAAACCTAGCAATTAACTAAACACAGTAAAATGTCCTGGAATTAACTGCTCATACTTCAACATTCTCCGGGTAGTTGATTGTCGATTGAGAAACATTCGTATACGCTTTTAGTGGGTTGTACCTGTGACATTTCATCGTACAATAACCGAATAAACACTTTTCAGAAGTAGTAGATTCAACTCCTCATTTAAAAAGGCAGTTTTTCATAATTTTGGAATAAATGTTCATCAATTTTAGCATGAAAGAACTGTACTTTGTGGATCATTGAAGAAACATGGGAAAGGTGCTAGGATCCCCCCAATGGGATACGGATTAAATGTAACCGATTTCGTCCATTCGTCAAAGTTTTGATTCATTGAATTCAAATTCATTGAACGGCCTTCATGGAAAACAAATTGGCTTACCATTTTCTACTACTGATGCATGTTTTTTCTACTACTGATGCAATCAGATCCGCAACTGTTTTTGATAAGTCAGTAATTTGTTTACTAGAATTGGGAATTTTGTCGTGGGTCTCACATGGGTGGTGGATTTGTGGGTAAAATTTGTTCACAAAAAATCTAAGTCTGACACGTTATCAAAACAAACAGTGTTGATTAAGACGTCTATGTATTAGGTGAAAAATAAGTGATAATGTAACTAGATTCTTGTGAAATCAAAGGTAAGATTAACAAAGAATGCATAGCGAAAATACAAGACAAAAATTGATTCTCATTTATATTCACCTATACCAGACCGACTTCTAAGCGAACTCATAGCGGTTCTGACTTTCAGTAGCCAAGACTTGTCTTTAAAACGTATATAAACTTGATTGCCGAATTAAAATTTTATTTCACGTTTGTTAGTCACGTGCAGAAGAATAAGTCGGAGTTACCGCATGAAGTTCTGATCTGCAACTACCTGTCGGTTCTGAATTGGTTCCTTTTGAACCCAAGAAGACTGGAGTTTTTTAATCTTAAATTCCGTTATGACATTTATAAAACCTTTCTCCTTGTCTTCTTTCCAGCATGTTGACAATTTTTTGAAGTGCAGTGGTGCAGCTCTGCCAACTATTTCTTCAATCTCTCCTTTTTTATTCTACTGATTTTCGAATTTTACTGTTTTCGTTCAACATTCCATTTATTGCGGCTGCGTATCTGGTTCGGATTACGCCAGCATCATTAGTTCGATGTGACGAATGATCACTAGATATAGGCACTCCAGTGGTATGGTTTTGCTGGACAGCTGGCTCTGGCAACAAAATCAGCTTGAAATTGAGGCAGGTAACATATTGCTTCTTGTAAACGACAATTGTGAAGAACTGTACCAAATTTTGTGGTAAGAGTTTCGACTTACTGCGGCAAAAGAAATTTGTACTAGAGGATATGTCCGCTGATGCCAAGCCGTTGACACTGTTTTAATGTTATATAGTTTAAATATGTCACTCAATCTTCTGATGGGTCAGTTAATTTTTATGATTATCCGATTTATCCGATTATCCGCAACTAGCTATGGCGATTAGTATTAGATAGTAGAATGCAAAGCTTTTATGGCCATTGAATACTCGTGCTTATTTATAATTGTTTCTAATAATTTGATTTCGTTGTGCAGATCTTGGCGATTGTTATGAATAGAACTAGTGGGAAGACGGCATAACATCCGTATGCTAACGGTGTACCTTTTGTGACATAACGTCTCCGTAGGAATCACGTGATAAAAGAATAATATATTGGATTGAAGTAAAGTAAAGGTGGCTTTTATTATGGATTGAAAGTGAGTACAAATATCGTAAAGTGGAACTGACAGAGAGTTTATATAATATTAAGTAAGCCTGGCCATAAGGCCGATGGCAAGCAACAGCGTACTCAACACAGTGTTGCGTCGATTCTTCTGTGTGTGTCTGTCTGTCCAAGAAGGGTTTATATAGCTGCGAATAAGGAACGTGTAGAGGAATGGTAACCAGGAAAGGGGAAGTGAGTTGTTATTCATACATCTCACCTTGAGGAATACCAGGAGGATTGACGTAAGAGGAAGTCATTAACAAATAATGTCACAGCTGAGTGTGGACGTAACACGATCTATCAGGTCAATGGGGATTAATTTATTCTTACAATGATTCAATATGTCATTGCATCGGATCACTTGAGTAATCCAATACATATGTTGATTAAATTGGACATTCAACATTAATGTTTTTGTTTGTTGTTGGTTAACTCTTGCTTGTTTATTTTCAACGTTGTCTTTAATACAACCTGAATTTTAATAGCGTCTTTAAATTTAATCAATTTAAAAAAGTTGTTCTTCAAAGTGACCGATAGGTTAAACTGTTTTTAATTCTGATGTAATTGAATTTATAAAATTTACCACTGACTCTGAGTTTTGAATCAACTCGGAAATTTCAGTTTGGGTAGCTAATCCTAATATGTTAGCCACTTATTATCCAAGCCAAGTACCGAAACCCCGACAGATTCCCTCATCTTTCATTATATTAGGGAATTCAGTTGTTTTATCCACCGTCTTCGTCTTCCCGATCGTGAAACAAAATGATTGTAATTATCAATCGGTGAGGAATCGTAAAGAATTGTCGGCATGTTAAATCGGCATGAACCTGCTTAACTCGGTTAACATCAGATGTTCTGGTATTTTGTAGAGATGATCTGCTGCAGGTATCAACATATTACAGTCTGGATCCTTAGTTCTATTGGGTTCCACACATTCACCAACTATAACTTCTGATATATGATGCCTGTCTGGTTTTTGAATCGTGAAGTCGTAAAATAATGAGATTGTTTCTTGGTAAAAGATAACAATTTCAATGCCTTTCGTATATGTTCCAGTTATAGTTCTAATAGCTAGATTTCCAAACACAGTAGTTATGTAAAAGTAGGGTTGATATAGATGTGCGCCTATCATGTCTTCCTTGTTGTCCATATACCATCTCTAATATTTACAAGTTCTTGGTGGGTTTCTCAGGTCGGGTTCATATGAATAACGTACCGGACTATTGTATTGTATGGAATATTTATGGTGGTGGTTGATGAGAAGTAACAATTGACAGAAGAGTTAAATATTGATTTAGAAATTGTGTTAGGTGTTTACTTAAATCAATCTTGGGTCAGAATGGTTAGAGTAAATACAGAGAGAGCGAGAGACTGTGATTGTGACTGAATCGAAGAGAGAGAGAGAGAGCGAGCTCAAGTAAAATATGAGCTGTCGTTTGGGAGGCAGTGTTCCCTTCCGAGAGACTGCCTGTGAAGCGTTCGATGTCTCTATTTATTACGCTGGAATCCTGGAACGCGAGGATGAGTTTCGTGTGTTCCATTCCCTTCCCGGATGTGTAGGTGCACACAATAGTTACTTTATTTGTTGTGTGGTAATAGCGTGGACATTGTTTAGGATGGTTTACCCAATATCCGGTGACGCAGTAGCGAAAAAACAATAGTCTTCTTTGCATGTAACACATCATCTCATTTATATTATAATTTCAAAGAGAAATAATGATAGATAATTATTGGCATGAATATTATTTATGAATATTGCCATCATTCACATTATAATATTCCACAATCCATATTTATAGTATACCTACATGACATTTATAAAGAGAAACGTCCACAAGAAAAACGGCTTCTGCAATAATTAGTCAATCAAAACGATTTCAGAGGAAGGAACCAGTAGTGAAAATTGACTCAGTCTTTCACTATATGTTTTAATGTGGGGTTGCAATTTATTTCTATTTTCTGGAAGGTTTAGATTGCCCTGCGAATGATAGTAGAAGTGTGTGGTGATTATGTATGTTTACACAATAAGGAAATATGGAAATTAATAGTGAAAAAGGTAGATTTTTTTTATTCATACTCATTGCATAGAGTTACTAAAGGGAGAATAAAGATACAAGAAGAGAAGTTAAGAGTAGAGCTGAGATGAAAGAACGAATGATTATTTAATGAGGATTCTCATCTTTATAAATGAAATAAAAGTAGTACCTACTTACTATCTTTCTAATATTCATATGTCTATAAATGATGAGTATTTATATTGAGTAATGTTATAACGTAGTTTAACTGATCATGTGCTTCGGTAGTGAACTACCGAGCCACTATATCTTCTTATCATGTGTACTATTATTTCGTCTTTGATATAATATTCAGGCATAGTCTCTAAACTTAGACACAGTCTCTGCACTGCGTATTATTAGGGATTAGATTAGGGCTGCTTTTCTGTCATTGTGTTCTCGAAATGCCACGTATTGAAATGTAATAACTTTTATTGTATACAGCCAGGTGTGTACGTAGATAATAATAAGACACGGATAAGAGGCTAACGAACTCATGAGAAGAGTTGAAAGAGAAGCTGGACTTCGCGTGGACGAAATGCATGGCTGGATATTAGCTGTAGGTTCATATCAGAGCAGCGAGGAGATGATGAAAAACAAGTCTTATAGGTATCACTAATGAGTTGAGGTGAATGAAGAAATGAAACATATGTAGGTATTATCTTGGGACGGGAATTACCGGAGATCGGTAATATCGGTAGTGGTGCCGGGAACTTCAGGATCCGGGAAAGGGTGATCGTTTTCCCTTGTCACTGGTAGAGACTAGTGGGTCTGACGACCTTTATAATTAATTAATTAATTGCGAATTATATGAAACGGTTAGTTATTTATTATTTTGACTTAATTTTGAATTGAAATTTTTTTTGTGAAACGAAACGACAATTATTGATAGTGTTCAGTTTGTAGCTTACTATGTATGTTGTAGTATTTGTACTGTCTGTTCCAGCCTGTGTATTTTCTATTAACAACAAGTTGACTTAATTATGAATTAAAATATTGTGTGAAATTTTTTGTAGTAGCATCAGAATGATTGTTTTGTATATGTATTGTCATGGGCTAATTTATGTAGGTAATTGCTCATTTGATATTATTCCATGATCCCTGTCTTAAGTTCTAAGTATTATTCGTATGAGAAAATTACGAGTCGATTTATGTTGCAAGAAATGATTTTTATGAGAGCTACAAGGTTGTTTGTCTGTGTCTCTGTCTAGACTGATGATCCAGTCTACACAATTTCTTTATTATTACAAGAAGCAAAGGAAGGCATGTGGTAAGGATGTGATAATTCACATCCTATAGAAATAATCTCATCCTGGCTAGAAACACTAGCCAAGTCCGTGTAGTGTAAGCTTAACGAATTGACACTAAATAATAACATTGAGATTTAATAATAGTATTCAACAATTATTCGTGACAGCTTATTATTTGCTGTCATGACAGTATAAAAGAAGGGAAGTTAAATTTTTATTATAGTTGAAGTCATAAAAACTGAGAATGATTGCCTAATTTGCCTGTTTGCCAAATAGGCCGAAATGTTAAAAGTAAGGGTGATACTACCTGGTAAGACGAGGGTCTTTTTGTTGATGCTCCCAGGGTTTGGTGATGATAGGAGAAGCTGAAGAAGGTCCGGGACGATGATTGTCGTATGGAGGAGATGATGAGTTTGAAGGCGTCGGGAACAACTTATACTCGCTGGAGGGGCGATATCGGGAGTGCTGTACCGGAAAGATAATTCCGTAGAATGAGAGACAGGTTCACGACTTGGTGGTAGCTGAGGTTCTTCTTCGTCCTCAGAAAAGATGACAATATCCGGTGAAGATGGGCGAACTGTTCAGGATTTGTGACGAATTTGTGGTGGGTTGGCTCGTTCCTCTTTAGCCAGCTGAATCCACGCTTGCTTTATTTCATAGGGTAAATGATGCCACGATTAGGCGTGATAGTCGGCCGGGTCACGTAACGGCGGGTGGTCAACGCATCTTACAGTTCGTCGAAGATATGAGTCGAATTTGACCCTGCCCAAATTTATTAGTGTCGTGAGAACAGGAAATTTGTAGTTGAGTTGAGTTAAAGTTTTGAGAATTTGAACAAAATCGGAGAAATCAGAGTGAGTTGAGACAAAATTCGAGAGTTGTTTGGTTTGAACAAAGATTTCGAAATGTAAGGGTTTGAGCAAAATCTGCTATAAAATCCTGGCAAAAGCACAGGAAGAAAGATCGAATTGGAATGGCCAGACAAATGGAGTCACAGAATAATTTAGGTGGTTCGATTAGCTAAAATCGCAAGTGTTCAGTATATAGCTTACTATGTATGTTGTAGTATGCTATTATTTGATATATTTAATGTACTTGGGCTCCTGAACCCAAGGAAGTCAGGTGGAGGTCTGCCATGTGAAATAGTAAAGTTTATATTGAATCTGACTGCGTATTTGGTTTGCGAATGAGAGAGAGATTTTATTAGATCAATTTATATTGATCTTGATTTATATTATATCAATTTTGGGGGGGGGGGGGGTATATT